>JAQGAD010000567.1:0-34370 GCA_034696625.1 Isotomurus palustris | reverse complement strand
ATATCGTAGCTCAATTTGTTTTCGAAATTGCTGGTGCAGTCAACTTTACAATGTACGTCAACTGTAACCTTTCGCTTCCGTGATCTGAAAGAATGAGTCCAAAAGCATAGATGCTTAGAGAGTTTCCGTAGTCCATGCGATAGCCGAGTTTAATGATATAGACGACTTTGCTTATGTTTTCCCTAACAATATGTGCCATTTTCGTTGGTTGACAAACAGTTCCACATTTTTATCACGCACTCTAAACCCTTGTTTCAAATCCAAATTCCAAATCATCGCAATCCTTCTCAAAAGATGGAAATGTGTTCATCAAGTCAAGCTGTTCTTGATCTTTATCAGTTCTTTTCCCTATAGTATTCCACTTCTTGCCCTTTTACACGTAAAAGGCATCTTCTTCTCTTTCTTCGTGTTTCATCTTCTTGCTCATTCCACCACTTGACTGAGCTATCTCCAGTCTCTATACTTCTTCCTGAAGCTGTGGAATAGTGTGGAATACTGTGGAACACTTTCCTTGCTCGAAGCTTTCCGGATGCACAACTTGTTCTCAAAAGAGATGAGGGATGCCATAAATATTCTGATGTAGAGATTACAACATGCAACTAAATTAATGCTTTCCACGTTCGGCACAGCGTACCAGGACAGGATCTTCTCTTTACCTCGTTTTGCCCTCTGGTAAGCCCACATGTCTTCGTAAAGGGTCTGATGGATTTACCTCACTTAAAGGGTTTTGGAATGCTCACCATCGAGAATAATGTGGATTTCATATATTTGAAATTAAACTATTGTGAGGATACATCAACCATAGATCAAATTGAATCAGTCTATTGATGCCTGAAGGAAACCAAATAAATACCACAGTCAACCTTGGATAGGCATGTGTAAGAAATTTAGACCTACACCTTACAAATTTTCCGCACGAAATTTCTGTGAGAATCGCGAATCTAACCAATTCCGACACTGCTGCGAGGATTGATTTTGAGATTTCTCTTGAATCAGAAATCCCGTTGCTGCAGTTAGCTGTAGAGCTGAGTTTGTAAAATCGTTCGATTTCTGAAACGAACCCATAGTAGACACGAACTGTTTGATGTCCTGGAGCAAAGATTGTAAGCTGGCAGGTCGAGGAACAATGCCCAGCTCCGGCTTCTTTGCTATTTATACATCTTTCTAAATGAAATCTTGCACCACGTACGCAATGAATTACTCCAATAATGAGCACAAAAGTGCTCTTCCACACATGCAAGGCTACGAGAGCAAGTTGGTCTAACCTCTACAAAATATAAAGTCAATATTTTAATTGTAGAAGTAAGACCTGAATTAACAGTAGAATAAAAGTCATGCGGCTTCATCAACATATTCTGTCAACAATGCTCAACAATTATGATCCCAAGTTGAAATACCTTCGGCTGTAGTCTTCACAATTAAAAGTTCCCTGCAATTTAATTTCCATTCGCTCAACGGCGACGTGTGTAAAGTATGAAGCCTCTTTTACAAAACTTGACTTTTATTCGTCTACCAATTTTCTTGATTGGCTCCACATCAGACCAACAAAATTCCCAGTGTTCCTAGATTTGCCGTAATTGCGAGATATCTCCGAAGTGGTGAGAGAAAGTAACTAGTAACTATCTTTGACAACGCTCTACAACTCCTTACTCTCCTGAGTGGGAACTTTGTACACAAAGTTAGACCTGTCAAGGCGAATTCGACTTGCAAATATAGGAATAAGACAAGAGTTTTGGAGAAGTCCGATTGGGAAATCTACAAATGTTTGTCGAAATCGCTCCGATTCTTCCCACTGAAGGAACTTCAAGAAATTCTGTCGTCTCATTTTCCACGTTACAATCCACGTGAAAAGCACTAATGAATGCTGAGTGAGTGAACAAACTGGAGGTAGTTTTTGGGAAGTTTCTGAACCTAAAAGAAGAAATTCCTCAAGTGCTATGAGATTCTCGCTTGACTCCACTTCCTTCCGATCTGTCGAATAGACATCACTGACTTCAGCTTTCTCCTCAACTTCAACCTTTTGCAAGCTTCTGCTCAATAGGTTTAGTCTACCAAGCTTTCCACCGCAGACCACAGCTTTCAAGATATTAAAAGGCGTGTGTGTATGACTTTCCATCGTTTTCCAGTAGACTGATCTGTGACAAATTGCACGGTATTATTCACTCATTAAATAACTCAATACACATTATTAGAGGTACACTGTATTTAATAGTTTAATCGCCCGTAATCAGTTAAAGGTAAAAAATACAACATGACCTCTGATTTAGTAGGGTAGATAACTTTCCTCCATGTTGCATGTATTTTTTAGAACGTTACCTCATAAACAACTCAGCAGAAGACGTATTGTTGAGATTCATTAAGTGCATCATAGAAGTTAAAAGCGTCGCATGAGTTGATGGCCCCTCGAGTGATCGACAGTTTTACAGCAGTTTTCCAACAAAACTCTGCATTCTTTCGAGGATGAGGTTCCTTCTCCACTTGTTCACCTATCCACTGAATAAGAAGGTTAACGTTAGCCATTACTTTCTCACTGGGTAATTTTCCAGTGCACTTTCTTCACCATAAATCATCAATGAGACTCTTTCGCCGCAACGGAATTCTCATACCAGCAACGCCAGCAAGCCACATTTTTGCATATTCATCGACATTTTCACCATTTCTTTATTCTGCTGCATCCATGCGTACTTAAAAAGATGCTGTCCTCGTTAGGTTTAGTTTTTACCATTTTTACACAAGCTTCAAACAAAAAGTCAGCTCTTCACCACATTCCAGAGCAACTGAGGAATTCCGAAACATTACCGGTTTCTCAAAAATTAGAATTTTTTCTACCAAGCCAAAGTTTTGCTTCAGTCTTATTTGGTCCTGACACAAGAAGAATTCTCATCTAATATTTTGCCCGAGCAGGACAGATGCAAAGACATTTTTAAAGTCTGCAGCAAATGGCGTTGGTTTCTTTTCGTCTGCTCTTCATTTGCACGACAAAACTTAGCAATTACATGAGGTAACTCTTGAATATCCCAAGACTGCTGTTTCCAATCCACAAAACTTCCCCACTCTCCACAATCTAAAACATTAGCCAACTTGCTGAGAAAACTTCCTTTCCTGGGGATCCGTATGCCTACGGCTGAGGATAATGCACAGGCATCATGTTTTACGACCCGAGAGAATACAGACAGAATCAAGAAATCTTCAAGAAGCTCGCTAGTGCTGCTACTACTGCCACTACACTTGCTCGTGTATTGATTGTCCACATTCAGGATTTCATGGCCCTTCATGCAACTCTCAAAAACTTCCACATCCTTCCACAATCTGTACAATTGCGAATTCATGAAGTTTTGCAACGATACCGGGGAGCCGGCAAAGAAATCAAAACATAATAATTCCTTCTATTCAACTTTCTCTTCTTTGAGTGTTCATACGTATTTTCTCCTTCCAGGACAATAAAACCCTCCAACTACTTCAAAACTAAGGTTAGTACTAAAAGCTTAAGGTAATCAATCCCTCCAAGGGAAACCAACTTACATCATCGACTTCCCAGTCCAAGTCCTTTTAGTGAATCGTACACAGGTCTCATTATTTTCTCCTCCATCCTATTCACTAAAGTTCCTATCAAAGCAGACAAGGCCGACTCTTGAAAAAGATTAAGTTTGTAGCAGAGCTCACTGCAGAGCTTCCAGCTTCCAGCCAAATTTCCTACTGCACGAGTTGCTACACAATGGACTGAATATCTGTAGTATTCAGTAGCTCACCATCTCGAAAATGTTCTAGCAGCTCATCATTGTCTTGAGTGGTTCCTGGAACTCATTCATTTAGCATTTCGTATTTTTCTAGTGATTTCAATTAACTGCAATAACTGGAATTTTGGAATATTTCCTTACAAAAACACCTTCCATGTCTGCTTCTCACTGAAAGTGCATTATCAAGGAGACTTCTCAATTTGTATTTTGTTTGGGAAAACCACTATCTCAGTTGATGGTGCGTTGCGAATGAAGAAAAAGCTCTTGCAGTAAAAGCCCGAGAAAAATTGCTATTCTAATCCAACCATACTACGAGAAATGAATATTAAGAAGTTTGTAAACTCATTCTGAAGCCTGCGGCTCACAATCAAGGGGTAAAAGTACACGGAATAGTAACATTAGGGCATAGAAAGGTTTGCTCTTTCAGGGAAACTTTTTCTTTATAAGCAACAAGAGAAAGTGTGTTTCTCGACTTGAAGAGTTAAGAGTTGGGGTTCAGTTCATAAAGTACGACAGACGAGGAGATAAAACAGTGTTCTTGTTATGGGGTGCGTACTTACCAATAGGAGATGCAACAGCCTCGTGGATTTGACGATGTAGTATTTCTTTCTTCAGCACTCTATCCCTTAAGCCTTCCGTTTTCAAAGAACATCCAGGTCGAGACAGTTGATCCCAACTTCACGTAAAGTCGGAAGGATGATATCCTCATTCGTCCACTCTAATGCCCTGTTATGCATACAAACATATTTAGGTTGTTTGTATTTCAATGCTTTTAAGGGACCCGGACCTCATAAATTATCCAAGATAAGGAGAAAAGTAAAGCTCTAAAATCCATCAAAGCCCTCTCTCTCACACCTAAAAACCATCCCGTGAGAACTCTTCTCAAATCCTATTGAGAGGGATATGGCATCCCAACGTATCGCTTGTTGATCCCATTTACATATTAGTTGTATGACTATTCCTTCCTCTGTATTTTCACCGACTTGCAAACTGCATTGTTCACAGGCAGACAAGAGACTACCCTAGAGAAAGCTACTCAGGGACTTTATTTGTACGAATTGCGAAACTGCCATTGACATGCAAAATTATTCACCGTATGATACACAAACTTTTTTGGGTGCTCTTTGTCTAAGTAAGAATCATATGACACGGAAATAACCCTAGATCGTTTATAATCTTTTTTACTACCTTTCTTCTCATAGATTTGAGTTTTTTCTTTGTCCAATCTCACTCATAAATAACAAAAGCTTAGACTAATAAAGTTTGAGATGTTTAGGTACATTCGAATTTCGAATGGTGCTCTTGTCCACAAAAGGATCTTCATTCATAGGATCAACTGCATCAAAAGTTTTTGAAGTACCAATATAAATCTGCACACCCCTTGGTTTCGCATGGCTCATTGAAATTTCTAAATTCGGTGAGTTGTAATATCTACGCTTAATGTTATTACAGCAAAACACACGAACTGAAATTTCTCCATAAACGAACCCCGGGCCAAAATAAGCCGAAATCGGGGTTCGGGTTGATTTCAAAGATTTTTCCATCAACGCATCCTTGCTGTGAAGAAGCAAGGACCCATTTGATTCCACGAGGGAATTAAGTCAATCCAGCACGGCTGCTGAGCAGCGATTTACTCCATCGATGAGCAGCCATTCACCATTAACCGCAGCCTGTATTCTGAACACTGTAGTACAAGTTTAATTTAAAATATAAACAGTCGAGGGGATATGCTAATGTAATTTAGAATCAAATCAAGGGAACATCAAACATCGCTCGCTATTCCGGAGAAGTCGTCTTTGTCTGACTTCGAGGCGTCTCTTCCACCACCTTCAACTTTGTACAATGGAGTATCGCTGCTCTGATTTCACATCCCAGATTTCTCAGGCAATGGGCAATCCATTCAATATATACGAAGGCACGACTTTTAGTCAATAACAATAGTACTTCGAGTACTTCACAGGGAAAATTCGACATTCAATAAGTGCATCATGTCGACTAGGCTATAATAGTAAAGCCCAAGTCCGATTCTTGTCTTACCAAAGCGTGAGCGGATTTCACGATGTCTTCATTTGTGAACGAACATTTTGACAAGCCCTGAAACCCCGTGTACAATCTCATCTCACATATCAGACTATTAACCATTTAAAGAAAACGCATGTAGAGGGGTGTAAAGATAGTTGAGGCAACCGTAAGAAAGACTTTGAGTCAGATAAGGATAAGAGAGCATCTAGTCTTTTCTTACATATCAAAGCCAATATAGTCACTTTACATGCAAGTCTTTTGTGCACCACACTTGGATACACACGAAAGAAAGCTCTCCGTCGTCTCCGTATATGGGAGACTATTGAAGGAGATACTTGGTGAGTATATATACAAAGTTATAACAATGATGAGATGATGCGTGAAGAAGTAAGTAAGTGAGATCTGGTAAGGAATCTAAATCGATGGTGATAAGGATTTGCAGTGGGAAAGTGGAACCACATACGAGGATATTCGGTACTCCTCCATGTCCTCATCCCATTCTTTTCTTCATCCCCCTAAGTAAAAGGGAAATAGAAAGGAAGTAGTATATAACCTTAATCAGGAGCCTGTCGATCCATTGGAAAGCCCCAGTTTGAATTCTAGACTTCAAATGGGTGTAAATTTGTTCCAATTCCCTACAGACTCGTTCGAGATGTTCATGTTCCTGAGCTCTGCTCCTTCCTGGACAAGCATCCTTTCTCCCTCATTTTCATACGGGGAGAAAGTCTCCTTAGGATTACAGGATTCCGACTCGAAGAATGATTTGCATCTTAAGTAAGCCGTCTCTAGAAAGTTGAGTCGGGTCTCAAAGTCTCAATCCTTTTTATTTCTTCATTGCGACCTAGGCCTTCCCCTGCAAAACCATATTCATTCCATTAAAAGAAGCTTTTTGCATAGCTTTGTTAATTCAGAATTGTATGCACTTCGAAGGAACAACTGTGCGTCTATTCTGGTGACGAGCTATAAATATACACACGCATATATATTTTTATACACGCTGTGTTGAGGGAAGAAAGAGAGTATAAATCCCTTTTAACTCTTCTTTCACTTCAGAGCGACTAGGCTTTCTTTTTCCTTATGTGTGGTACATTGTGTAGGTGAGTTAAGAATGGAAATGAAGTCTAAAGCTCATGCTCCCGTAAAATATTCTGTGGAATTAATCAAGATAGCTAATTTCACTGAATTCATTTACAGTAACTACAAAGCTCTTTTATGTCTCGCGTCTAATGCATATTAATGTTGACCTCCGGTGAAAAGAGGGAAGAGAGATTTCTCTAGCTACGAAAATTCGAAATCGCATTTGCTAAATATGATTGGTCTAGTACATGTAACAGAAAGTGTTGGAACAAGGAACAGACCAGTTGTACTGAGTAACTCAAGTAGAGAACACACGCTTTGTAAGATGCATTTGAATTACTCTTTCCTCGACCTTGCTTGTTCTCTGCTGGTCCTTGTGATACAAGTATACGAGTACAAAGAAATAAATGAAGAGAAAATGATCGTTTTGTCTCCTTTAATAGTTTCACAGGAAGTCTTACAATTAGCTTAATTAGTTGGGCTGTGAACAGAGGAGGAGGATCAAAGCAAGGTAGTATTTAAGTGTAACTTAATTCAAAGAAACGTCTCTTTGATAGAGTTGCGTAAATCCGGGAGCTCTAAGCATTGAAAACTGAAAACCTTGAGCAGTTTTATCTTCCAAGATATAATATTGATTGACGATCACTTGAATGGCACAGCTTAAAATGTACTTTACTTCATCAATAAATGGAAGAAAGTCACGTTTCCTCATTGGAACAAGAACAATATTCATCTCAGAGAGGACAAGGCATTTCCAAATTATGTTTGAATTTATGTTCCTACGATCCCAGAAACATACGAGTCTTTTTTATCAGTATCTCTATGATATCTAAGTACCGCCTTCACCGGATCATATCGCAAAAAAGTTATAAACTTGAGAACTCGTCTGTCCACAAAATTTTTATGAATCTCGTGAAGTATCAAGGGGAGGTGCGGGCCTGGGAAAAGCGACATAAACGAGAGAACATAATAAACTCAACCCATTCGTCATTCCGCATAAAACAACTCTTTATGTCACACACACGCTTTGTATTTTCCACGGGACGGTATAATATAATTTCTCAGTTCTTCGTGGTTTGAGGATGAGACCACATCCCTGCGTCATCTTGAGACCTGAAGACACTGAAGAGCCTTAAGTGAAAGCTGACACTAACTAAGCCATGCATGGAAGAAGATGAACTGGGGAGGCAATAACATCTCATCATTGGAGGAGTCAGTCTATCTTTATGTATGAGGTGAGGTTGGGGCGGTTGGGGGTATTCATTCTCACACTGTCAGTTGACACCTGAGAGAAAGATTCCATCTGAATCCCATTCTTCATTACCTCTGGAGGTGTCTTTTCCCCACAGTGGCAAATTTACGACAACCCAATTACTTATACAAGGCCCAGTAATAAATGGAGCTGAGATGAAGTATCCGTCTAACCGGAAGCATCCTCCATTACCTCCACCGCAACTAACTCAAGTGTAAGGTAACTTTGGTCCTAAACCTGACACGGTTTAATCATAATCAAAATATTATATCGTGTACTTTATTAGTATTCATGAAAATGTGCTATGTTGAGATATTAATGAACAGGATTGACAAAATAGCTAAATAATGGATTACAGGATATCTTCTCTGTAGAATTGATTCAATTGAAGTTCCTTGTGTAGTTTGAGTGAATCAAAAAGCTAAGCGTATGCGACAACCCGTCGGATATAATTTAAAACCAGCTTCCTTCCCACATTAAACTGTCAAAAAACGAAGTAATTTAACGAAACTGAATGAAAAGAAGAAAGCAATTTCACATGAAGGATAATAACGAAAGCGATTTATCAAATAAATGAGCAATGCTAACAACCTCGGACACACCACAGGGGAGTTTGAAGAAATTGCAGCGTCTAATTCTAAGCTCCTTAGGCAATTCAGTGTTCTTTTTCACTTATGCTGAAATAACATGCAAATCAAGATGTATAAATTCAAGAATCCCATTTCTTCCTTGACATAACATGCATCTGATTAAGCCAAATTTCGCGAGATTTATGAACACTTCTGTGCCTTCTACAGAAAGTGTGCACGAATGTGACCATCCCTAAGATAAGATCGGGGTGATAACAATAAGAGTGTCCTACGTTAAGAATGGTGCTACAGGGATTATGTTCGGCTCGAATGGCACAGGATGAGAGTTTAATTTTATTTTTCCCATCAACCCAACCAACTCGAGGTCTCATAATTTGATAAGACCGTAATATGTATACGACGCCTTCGGGATCCTTTCCAGATGTAGAGACGGTAGAGACTGAGTTGTGAGTGGGCAAAGAATTTTATTATTAATTGATGTTGACTAGGACTCGTGAGACGAATCGTGCCATCCATCTAGTTTATATTATAGCTCCATGTCCAACTTTCTCAAATTCGGGGACACACATACGATTTGCATGAAGAGATGCGCTTCCTGAAAAGAAATTACTGCATGCATGAAGTATCATTCTCCTTTCATCACATTTTCCGCTTGTTAAACTTGAGAGAAAGAATTTGAAACTCTCAATTTCGACTAAATTCAATTATTTTTGGAGCAACGCAAACCTTTTCTTGCCAAGTTAAATTCTAAACTCTGAGGGAATCCAGTAGACCCATAGAGACTTGAACATAGTCTTAAACTAGTCATCCTATTCACTACGCTAATGGGAGTTCGTAGTGTCTAGAACATAGTTGGATAATTACCTTCAAGTTACTACAATAGAAGTATTTCTAAACCCTCGGGGAAGCAAGTTGAAAAAGATCCTTTATATTTTCGACTTCCACCGTGAAACTGCGATCATTCTGAAACTATGGGTTGCCTCGTTGTCTGCTCATGCTTCGGTAGTGTACCTTCTTCCATGTAGAATCCTATCTTTCCAACAATTCCCCTCATTACGAAAACATGCCCTTATTGTTCACTATCTTTATTGCGCAACCGGGTTTGTACTTGTGTGTGTAAAGGGTACACACCATAGCATAGATTACAACACACGGTAAAGTAGCATATATATCAAATAGAATCTCATACGGAAACAGACATTTGCCAAATTAAGTATCACCAGATCTAATGAACTGAACTTATGGATACTTCCATGTTGCATTCTCAATGGTCTGAACCAACAATTGCTCCAGTCCTCATGAATTCTTGCGTAAGTAACTTCAAATGAAAGAATTCCTATTTGCTACACAACAAACAAAGGCTGAGGGCTGAGGGTGGGTAAGTTGGTTCAGCTTGAGTCTTAAGACTTTGTATATACACTGTGTATACTGTATACATTCTATTTCTGAAAAAATTCTGCCAAATTCAGGAAATGCCAGAAACCCCACCTCCTTTGTGCAACTTTGTACACAAAGGAATTCAAAAGGAGAGAGCTACTCACAAATTACAGACATACCAGCAGCTTTCTTCCGTTCTATCATTTTTAACAGCTTTGCCCATGCACACAGAAACGCTTCCTTTCTTCAACATAATTACCATTACCTACATGACTGAAGAGAAATTAGAAAACTTGGCTCATTACTATCTTCCTCAAAAATTGGTTTTCATCTTCCCAGGCCTCTTGTGAGTTGGAGACTTTCTAATCTCTAATGTTCAACCTCAGAATTAGAAGCTTCCCTTTAGTTTTCCTGTTTCCTTCCTTTCATACTTCTCTAGGATATTTAGCAGAAACTCCCTATTTCATCTCCCAACAGATTTATTCTCAAGACAATTAAACTCTCATAAGTATTAGTAATAGGCTGCGCACTTTCTAATGTTTCAGCTACCAAGTTTGCTTCCAAACTCTTGCTTCCGTAGTGAAAAGTGAAAGTTAGTGTCGATCATTGTAACACTCCACAGTGCTCAATCAATGAAAGCTTAAACATCTTCCGTGAATGTAGTCAATCAGAGTTCTCAACAAGTCGCATCTAATTTGCAGGAGTAGCAGATCCAGCGTACTTGTTGCCAGATCTGCCATTAAGCTTTATTGAAGTCTGAATGAAATATTTCCGTTCATACTTCACATCCTACCTAATAATGAAACTCATTAGTGAGAGATATTCAACTTCGCACTACTTCGCACATTGAAAAGCGATGGAGTCTAGTTACAGCAACAGACGGCGGCGACCGACAGCCTAAAATAAAATCTCAAGTGGCGAAAGTGATGACAAGGTCTTCGTAGATGCAGTCCGGGGATGTGGCAGCGGATTATCGAGGTGGAAGAATATCCAAATCCGTTCAGTTAAGTTGATCTCACACACAGTCTGTTGGCTGCTGTGAGAAGTGAACTCGTTGAGCATAATAACTTTGAGCACGAGAAATCATAAACAGCGAGACAGCTAAAGTGCTAAATCATCATATCAAAAGACCTTCATCGGGATCAATGATAGAGTAGAATTTAAGACCATGTTCGCTGAAAAGGAGAAATTCTAGATGTAATGACATAGCAAACGACATGGCAATCTACTTAATATGACTCTATGCCTACATTACTCACCACTGAACTAGTAGATGGATTTCAAAAGACGAGGAGAAAATTCGATCACACCATTCCAATTATCCTTTCTTAGACTCATTCAACTCAACTCCTTTCACGTCAGGGGAAAGGAGGGTAAAGAGTACTTTACGTTCAAAAGTCCATTTTGCTAAATAAGTCTCCTGATTGCCACCCACCCACCACCCATCCTTAGAGATTGATTTTTTTCTTCTCACAAATGATTCCATTAAAGTATATAGAACATAAATTGGGTAAGGTCACATGTCACAGAACTCTGCTAACCCATTATCAAAAACACATGCATGACTACCGACATTACCGACTCGACGATCGACATCCACTCAAATGTTTTATGCATGAAGAAAGTAAAGAACTAGATTAGATTACTTTCCTTCGAACTTTCGAAGGGCCTACGCAGAACCCTTCGAAGAAGACAACTTCACTTTTAGCTCGTTTACCAGATTAATGGAATTTACAGGATATACTTACACGAATCCCTTGATGCGTCATGCAGCTGGATCAGCTGTCTAGAAATAAATAAAAGTATCGTCATTTAATAATAGTCTAAGAGCCTCTAGACTCCAACCTTTAAAGTTGTTAATTACACCACTCAGGTTCCGTCTTGAATGTTGCTGTACTTAATGTTTTAGTACCTAAGGTATTTATCCTTGACATTTTGATCAAATTTTAGACAGAGTGCATTTTGCAAAACCCCATCCATCTTGAGTAGCTGTTACATTTTCCTCTTTGTACTATGCCTCCTCTTGGATCTCATAATCTTATTTCATTTACCAATTTCACACTTCCATTCTGCCGACGATCCATCTTATTTCGCGTCGTATCAAATCTCTTGAGGATTTTATATAGCGAATGATATTGTTATTATATGGGGCTTCGACAAAAACAGAGGCCAATTGTGGGCTATAGTCTTCTTTATTTTATGCTAGAGTGAAATAAAACCATATACAAATATGACTCGTAGTCACTCGTAGTGTAATGACCAAGAAGTGTGAAATGCCATTTCACCAGGATTTTCTTTATATCTTGGAGCAACCTAGATTTAAATCTAGGTTGCGATTGCATCGTACATGTCTAGCACTGACTGGGAGGCACACTGAGTTAACCATACGTAACTTTCGAAGTGTCTTTTCCCGAAATCTAATGTAATGTTGCTGGATAAAGTAAATGTGGTTGTTCCATTTCCAAATTCTATTATGCAATCACAACGACGGAGAAAGCTCTGAGATCGGGTAATGTTATTATGAATGAACAAGACAACCACATCGGGCCACATTTACAGAGCTGAATGCAGCGTGTAGTATCATTTTATGATGTGCTTAGCTTGTGGTGGCATATACAGAAGTACACGCGACGATGCTATCAGATCAATCTGCGAGGCTTAGAAACTTAGGCTCAATTGCCCACAGTAATTACTCTGTAGCATTAGAGAGGATTCACAACAAATCCTGTTGCAAAATAAGGCTAAACTTACTCTGATATTGTGGAGAAAGTAATTTTGCACGCTTATCTAAGGTACGTACCGTCCTCGTTTCATATTGCAATATACGCTGTTGTCAGGTTATAACAACAATTTCACCAAGATTAGTCGAGTCCTTAGGTAAATTAAAGTGTAATCCACCGTTTATGTCACGAAAATAAGTGGTTTCTCCGTACTGTACAAGCAAAACACATATTAACATTAGACTGAGCTTTTGTAAAGCTTGAGCTGTTCACTGGCGATGAGTTGGTAAATATAACCTGTAAGTCTCTAAGTTTCTGAAAAGGAAAGGGAAAGGAAATTATAATTATCCTACGTTCAAACCTAATTCGTCATCAACCTTGTTGGAAGTCTTTATGGAGTGTTCTTATAAACAAACTATGGACCAAGTTGAACCAAAGTTCCTTTATACATTTAGATGACGTCAGGCATCAAGACAATCAGCTTTCTGTCGGCGAATAGCATAATGACAGCAGCTTAAACATGATCATATTTCTATGTACATTATGTAAATCAAAACGTGTAACGTCACACCAACCAGCTTGTTTTAGATTTTGTACTCATGTAAAATGTATAAAAAAGGAATACATAATGATGATGATAGAATATTTAACGTAACACTACCATGATTATAATTACATTAAATTGAGTAACTCCAAAATTTTCCGCAGGGCTGTGAATATTTTAAATTTGTATTCTGAACAGGCCCGCAGTATCACTACAATAACTAATACCTGGAGTAACTTTATGTATGTTGGTTCTGGTACGAAGTTTTCAACATCGAAAGAGAGCGGATGTGATAATTCGTTTAGAGAAATGCAAAGAAAACTCATTGACATACATAGCCAGAGCTAGGAACTCTAATATATAATACTCCCTAGTAGAAAAGCTGGCCTGTGAGACGAGATAAGTTCATCATCGCCAACATTTCACCAGACACAGAATCCTTTAATCCTGCATTCACTGACTCATAGTCAGTCCAGCTCCCTGTTTTCACTGTTTCTGTTTTTTTCCATTAAAAGTGATTCTACTTTCTCTGTCTGTAGTTTTGCCATCAATCCTTCCCCGTATCTCCGTATCCCTCCCTTCTGGGTTGGCTGACTCGCAGTGACAGTCAAATCTTTTTTTGCTTCGTGAAATACTGTAAAATACTAAAAATGTGCCTCCAGCTCAACATGGTATACATAATAAGGTCTTCAAAATACTTTGCATGCCCTTCATTCATCTGCCAAATACATTTGGTACGCTGTGATACATTACGGATCATTTGACTTTCATACATATGCATAAGTTTGATTTGCATACACAAATCATAAATAAATATTTCATGTACATCAGATGCACTAAGGCTCTTCTCATTTTTAAGTCACTTGAGTTCTTCGCTGCCTGCCTCGCATCAGAATAAGCTGCGTAGGTTCTTTTTATCCAGCTCCAATTTTCTAAATTCTAGTCGCAGTTATTCTTCTTGAACTTTCGGTTTCGTGTCGAAGAGATTTTCTGTAGAAAGCTGTCTAGAATAAAAAGACTCTTTACACGAGGAACTTTATGGTTCAAAATTTTTTTAGAAAGGATCAAGGAGAGAGTTTTCTCCCGGTGAAAGTTTGGATCTTTAACAAGTCTGATTTACATTTAATTTCATTATATAGAGAGTTGAGTTACATAAAAGATGCCCAGAATTAAACAAGTTTTTTGTCCTTGTTACTAAAAATACCATTACATTCAAAAGAGAACCATAAGGGTAAGTATGTGTGTATATATGTAGTAAGTGCATCTTGGGAATTTAGATTCAATCTCCATCAAACTACTTTATTACACACCGGTATCCCGTAGGAGTGATACATACAGATGATAGCGAACTTTCTTCCGACCCAGTTACTTTTACAAACCATCTATCCGGACACATTGATTGCAAGAAGAAAAGAGTTTTAGATCAAATGACTCTGGCACATAAACCAAAACCTTTCAGATTCTAGAAATAGATAGACACATTAGTTCATTTCCGCTATAACAAATGCAACTGAGATTCTATACTTTTGTCGAGATCAGTAGCAATTTCTCAGGATAAATCCATTGAAAGTATTACTCCTTTCCATCTTCAGTAAAGAAGGTTGCAAGGAACTGAATCGAAGAGGTCGTTGCGTTTACGTAGAAAGTCTCGTTTGTAGGCCTTCTGAACCCCAACGACGTTCCTCATCTTTTCATGATACTCCCGTCCCACGATGGGTAAGTTCTTAGGGACTGAATGTCCTATTTAATCTTCAATCTCTGTCTTATAACAGCCATATAATACATTGCCCGTACTTTCCTGTCGTCTTCTGTCTGAAGAAGTGGGGAAAGGAGCTCCCACTCGTTCTCTACACACCAGTTTCTCAAAGCTTATCTCCAAACACAGAAACAGAACATACAAAATGAATCTATACCTAATGCTACTGAATGCTGGGAGTAAAACGATAAAAGGAATTTTCTGCTTAGAGACACTCATCTAATAAATTTTCCAGATGAAGAACTCATAACTAAATTTTCTTTTACCGGTAACCGGAAAAGGCCTTTGTTGCAGCATTCGTCCCGAAACACAGAACCTTCACCCGTTTCGCCAGCGTAGAAGATAGAAGATGAACAAAGGCAAAATATATAACCTTTCTACCTCGTACATTTTCCTTTTCAACACGTTTGTGTAATAAGTCAAATCCTGGGTACATTAGGGAATGAATATATCAATCATGTATCATTGAACTGATAAATTACGAATGTTGAAATCATCAGGAAATTGAAACTGACTCTGCCCCAACCATTACTGAAAAATAGCTTGTTTACAATTTACAGGCATATCATCACACATCTAAAATAAAACTATTGAGTCAGCAACTGCACTTTCAAATCCATATCAAATTTCAAGAAGACTGACAGTGATCAGGATGAGTCAAAACTAAAAGCGTTGAGGAGAGATTTTATGCTGTTGCATTTTAAGATTTATGATTTAAAGTCTCATAGGAAAAATTAGATTATTCTGAAGTAGAGTAAAATGCAACATGAAGAATTGATGTGCCTTATTCCTTCACGTACGCATCCTGGCCTTTATGGACTCTCTCTCTCTCTCTCTTTTCAATGGAAGGTAAAAGATGAACTTCAGGCTGAATTCCTAAAATGCTTTCACTTCCTTTCTCCAACGGTGGAAAGGCACGCATTGGCGAGCACGTAGAGACTGACATAAAACTACTAATATTATACGCCATTCCACAGCGCACTCCACTGACAAAGCAGTTCGGAAATACAAGCGACACCCCGTTGTAGCAACAACTTTAAACTGTAAAAAGTTTCTAGTAGACGAGCTTCAAATATGCAAACAGTAGTCGTTCTTCGACAATGTGTAAGGAAGTCCTGAATGGTTTGTACATACGTACATGAAGCTCTCTTGGAAATTCCCAGGAGAAAGGACTCACTCATCCTTTCCTCATTCGTTAAATTTACCTCACTTCTTTATTCCGTTACACTAAAAACTCTTCTCCCACGGAGCAACAAAGGCTGCCTTACACACGCCTACATGTTTGGAGAGAAGCTTTCTCCTGATTCACGAACAACGTACAACCAACCACCATCATCTCATCATCGTGTTCTGTCTCCTATTTAACAAAATTTACCATGCATGCATTTCCTTCAGGACATTCACTAGCGTATAACAAAACACATCACAGACATATTCACCTCGCAGCCTTTCAATATACAACGGACTAAAATAGAAATTGTATAAACATTTTGAAAAGGTGCTCAACTACTAAAGGAGGTAGGAGAATCCTCTGTTTGCTGCGAAATAACAAATCCTCAAGAATCTATGAATTCCGATTTTGAGTGGTAAACGAATCTTCTTATGTGAAACAGCCTGAGAAAGAATTCTGCTTGGCAGAGAAACAACTCCGAGATTCATAATTTATAGCTTTGCATGAGAAGAATACACAGTAATAGGAAGAAGAATATTTTCTTCGCAGGAAAAATTCCAAAAAATAAGCGCAGTCAGGACATCCGCTATGCTGTTAGTGTGATATTTCACTGATAACAAAAACACAACAGCAGCAGCTGGCAAGTTCCGAGCATTATATTATATTCTTACATATCAGAAGCTCATTTGGAGTTTCCCCACCAAACGCTTATCTGCATAATCGCTCAAAGGCTCGTACTGATTTCCCATGGCAGTTTACTTCTTTTCTTTAAACTCTTTTTGATAAGGTTTGTTGTATGTTCACTGGAATATTCTTCGCAACTCTATATTTCCTTTCCCCAAACACAATGCATAAACATAGTAGCATAGTACGTTGTTCGTTGTGTTGTAATACACAGAAACTTTCATCACCTGAAACTCAACGCAGTTCGTATTATACGCTTTGTCAGGCAGAAATATTAAAAAGTTATGAAATTCTCAACAGCTAATAGAAAATTCTTGCACCGGCAATTGTCTTAGTTCCTCCTTTCCAATTAAAATTAAATCCAGATTAAGTCAAGCTTTCTTAAGTTTCATGACCTGGAAACTAAATTCCAATTCAACTTAGCGAAAACACTACAATATTACGTATAAATGACCAATGATTTGTGTGAAAGATCGTAGAATGTTCCTACCACTTATGGTCCGTGGGTATCACGCGGCTCGTTACTTTCATTGCTCAACAAGTTCGTTTATTAAAACTGGGCTAACTTGAAAATTCAATTAAATTTCACTTCACACACGAATGTAGGTCATTCTGTCTGAAAGTAAAGAACAAGACGAAAGTGTGAGTTCTTTGGTAAGAGCGATCTTTGGTTCTATTCACCTGATGCCCTTAAAAGAACCCAATCTCCAAAAGAAAAATCTAACCTTTCATCGTGAATGCCACCATTCCACCATTTCAACCACCTCTCCCACACAACCGAAGGGATTCGATTTATTATCTGTCCACATCAACTGCTTCAATATCGTTCATCCCCTTTTCTTAACATTTTTCTCCCATCTAGAGTCCATTTGAAACAAGATCACAACTAAAATGACTATACCCCTTTAAATACATATATACACACTCTCCTACTTTTCACTACTCAACTACTCACTGACTTTCGGCAGGATAAAATGAATTCACTTAAGTAAACAATCAGTCCTTGCCTCTTGTTCGCTTCTCTCAAGTTCCTTTCCTTCCTAAAGCTTCACCTTAGATAAACTTATTTCATCAGTATTAGACATTAAACATTGACTTAACTTTCACCACGAAAAGGTTTTTCTCATGAAAAAATAACGAGTGGCTCACTTTCTCATTTTCTGGAATGTGCAGTGCACGAAGATATACAGAACAAAATGGTCTAATACGTGTGCACTTTCATTATGTACTCTCACTTCATACAAAATGAATTGCATCTTAACTGAAGGAGCAGCTCAGCTGTAATGATGATGACTTTACCTCTCGTGTGTAAACCATACCACCTTAATTGGCATCTCCTACCTTTGCTAACCTACGTGCACGTAAACTCTTTTACCTTTAGTCGATGGCAGCGTCCCTTCTATTCAATCGTATGAAGTGAAAAAAGTAATTCCGAAAAGCATATTTTGGAATCTTCGTCTCATCGTCATCATCATCATATATACACTACTTTCATGTCTTCATGCGTCGAGCTTTGTACACTACACACCGGGTGCTAAAGCACCTCGTTGCGTCATTCCACTAACCTCAGAAATACTACGGAGAGAAATCTATTTAGAAAGGGAAAGTAAACGAAAAGGCTAAAAGGTGAAGGTAAGGTTAGCCAAGCCAAACAGAGTTCTTTCCTTCATTGAACTGCACAGACATCCAAAGTAAACTTTCTCGGGCTAAATAAACGCTTCCTTTTCCTTCCTTCCTCACTCTCATCACTCTTTATCCTTCTCCATACTTACTTACATTATGCTCCTTTATTTCATCTTTCGAGAATAGAAAGTACACGAAATCCTGACTCGAAAAGACAAGGGAAGGACCCCTGTGTACTAGGCTACTCAGCTACTTTCACTATATTCCCATCCTTCAATCTCCCAACTTCAAACCATACCACTACCTTTACACACACACAAACACTCATCCAGATACTTTCAGAGATTGTACTAACTCATCTATGTATTTGGTGGTCCTTTCCGTTATTCCTGAGACTTACGACGCATGAAAATAAATTACTACACATGAAACTTCATGATGAAAAGGACTTTCACCAAAAGCATTCACTAAGAAGGATTCGATGGGACGAAATAGCTTCTTGAGGGAATGCTTTCTCCAACTTCTTTGGTTAAATATTTCATAGTGGACAAAGTGAAACGAAACCATTTGGGATTTATGTTTGTAGGACTTCGTAGGTTTATCATAAATAGGATGGGTTTTCAATGGGAGTTCATGATAATTCGTTGTAAACGAATGTAAGAAAGAGGCGAAACCGTGCGTCCTCACACCTGTGAGCACACCCCTGCATTTCCTGAGTCCATAAGTGTGCGAAAGGTCATTTGGCTAAGATTAGAAAGTTGAAAGTATATGCAAAATTATTACTACTATAAGAATACGATCATTACGAAGTATAATAGTACTGCAATATTTTTAGTTTTAGACTTGAAAGCTTCATTCCACATTTATTTGACATTTAAGAAGGTGATAAATATTAATTTGCCGATTCGATTCTAAATTGTTTCTTGTTACAATAGCCTTGCAATAGTTGAAGCATTAAACTTATTGAAGGAAAGGAGGCAGATACATGC
The DNA here is from genome assembly GCA_034696625.1 of Isotomurus palustris. Classification (NCBI taxonomy): domain Eukaryota; kingdom Metazoa; phylum Arthropoda; class Collembola; order Entomobryomorpha; family Isotomidae; genus Isotomurus; species Isotomurus palustris. The sequence goes on along the minus strand of JAQGAD010000567.1, from coordinate 14,828 downwards.
GGAAGTTAGTGGGACTAAACAATTCGATGAGAGAAGGACCCCTCAGTTCCAAAATCTGCACATTCTCCGCATCAGCTTCTCTGAGACCTTCAATCTCCACAGCGTGGCCTCCTGGTGAGGTCGTGACTGTTACAACCTGCGTGGATGCAGAATCGACTGTGATGTCCAAGTAGTCCGGGTTGTTCATGTTGACGTGGAATCTGAAGATTCCAACTTCATACAGCGGACCGGTAACCCTTACTGAGTTTGCATATTCCACTGTGAATTTCTTAATCCATGACTTCTTCATCTTTGTCAAAGATATCCCATTGGCATCACTTCCAACAGAGTAAGAACAATTCACAGACCCAGTCAGTGATGCCAGGTTGCTGATGGTGAACCCCTTCACAGTCACAGTCGAGCCAGAATTTTTAGTCCCATTCCATCCCAATCCAGATGAGAAGCAAGTTCCTGTGCAAGCAACCTCGAAGACATTTTTGTTCCTGATGTAACACAAAAAGCAAAGTTTAGAAACGTAATTTCTTCAAGAATATTCAACTTTAAAAGTAGAGAAATGAGCGATTTATTGAGGTTACATACGCTTGGGTCGGTAGAAAGGTGTGGTTAGAAATGTTGTTGGCATTCACTCGATTCCCATTCCCTTCAACAATGAGATTCGATGCACGCTCTGCCTGGACATCATTCTGATCCCCATTAATCATAACGCTACTTGAGGATCGAAGTCTGACTCCGCTGTTCGACCCAGTAATAGTGACATTGGAACAGGATCCCAAGTTGACATCAGATTGTCGGCCCCCCACGTTTATGTTGGAACTCGACTGCAGAGTTATTTGGCGATGATGCTCTCCAGCAATTTGGAAATTTGAGGAGCCCCGAACATCGACTGTTGAATTCTGAGCGGAGATACTGCCGTTGGAGCTTGTATCCACTCGAACTTTCGAGCTACCCCCACTTGTGTCTCTCACACTCCCGAGAGATCCAAACATTCCCATCATCTTGCCGAACATTTTGCCGCTTGGATGATTTTCTTCAATCTAATCGTGTCCGTTGAGTTCAGAAAGTCACAATTTGAACAGAAAGGCAAGCGTGAAGGAAAAACAGAAGCTGAAAGTCTTGAGCTTTATGTCCTCGAAAAGGTAGTCTCGTTTAAAGGTGTTGCCTATGAGAACGCTGTTTAAAAATTTGTGAACGGTTTGAATGTTATATGAGCGATGCTCCGACGGACGGTTCGGTCATTCTCATAAAGGGATTTCACTTGTAGATGAGTCTACCATATTATTCTGACAGACTGGCTGACTGACTGAAATTCATGAGAATGACATACGGTAGTCGCATCTACAGAGATTTCACCTCTTAATAATAAACCAGCATCCAACAACCAACCTTTTCACACCTTTTCTCTCAGAAGCTGGAGAAAGATAACTTGAAATTAAGTTAAGAAAGTTAATGTCTTCGTGGAAGGAAATGCTAAAGAATTTAAAGAGCAGGTTTACCACAAAGCTGTTCAAACTTTCTCATTCCTCATAATAATGTATGCAAATTACCAAAATCATCTCAACTATCACATCTCATCTTCTGGTTTATGGAGGTAGACTAAACTAAACATACACAAAAGGTCTGTTTGCCTTGTCGTCAATCTTATGAAACATCATGGGGAATACGTTATTTTAATTTATATTTAAGTTGTCGGGATATGAACCAACATTGCTTATGCTAAGTTTAGTTACATTCTTGAATATTTCATGAAGAGTTTCAACAAGATCTGTGGATATCACGATTCTCTTTTCGTACGTCATATGCAATAAAGGCTTGACTGCGCTAACATATCATTATTTGCCATCATGTCGGCTTCCAATTTCTACACAGTGAATATTCATGTTTACCGACTTCTACTTTAAAATTGAAAGTTTCGATCAAATCAAGAATTCGCAGAGACCAATATTAAAGCTAGAAGAACGAGAGAAAGTTAAACAAAAAAGGAGAGAAAAGTAAATCGGACTGTAGACTGTAGACACTGAATCTCAAATATTACTTATATTACATCTTCTAACAGAGTACAAATAAGTGGCCCTTAGACATTGAGAGAGAAAGTACGACACACAGTTCAAGAAGCTTGAGAAATCCACAGAGAATTCGCAGACAGTAAAAACCAACTAGTTTTCTGTCTTGCAATCAGGTGCACTCGAACAATCTAAGCGTTTTAAAAAAGGCCATCAGCCTCTGTGTTTCATTTCCAAGAGGTTGGCAAGATGATCCAGCAAAAGACATAAATAGCAACAACTCTAAACCAATACTTGTCTCCACATCGCAATCCCACAAGTATGATGTAGGAAGTTATATATACACAAACAGGGCACGCCAAGGTTCCGAAGTTTGTCCAACTTCTTGAAGATCTCAAAGGGTTTTATTGTTTCATCCTGTTGTTTCCAGCCCTTAGCGTGTGTGTCTGAGTGTGTGTGTGTATACCCAATCTATTCGCTACATACTCTGAATATCAGACTTTCTCCTTCATCCTCAGTGAATCCACACTGAATCCTTATTCATTCCTTTCCCCAAAGAAGCATGTCTCTTTCTCTTTTTCTGTGGCTTACTTTCTCCGTACGCGTTTTATTATGAATTCTCTCAGTGAGCATTGCTTGGCATTTGGAAATTCTTCACTTTCAACGAGCGGACAGTGTATATACTCTCTTCTTCTTTGAGATGGTAGTTGGTAAATACACAGGAGTAAAAGTACTGCATCGTGTATTTATTTGTACAACAACCTCTCTGCTATCAGTAGCAAGGAATGGTAGAAACTACCACCGACATACAAACACACATTCATGCCACACAAAGATATTTCAACCGACACATTTACTCTCAGCTTGCAGAGAGAAAGTCTCCTCTTTTTTGTACACACTTACATTCTCATTCTGAACATTCATCTGTGTTTTCCGTGCCTTTGCGCCACATCATGAGGATGCGATGTGAAAGCCCCACACAGCCACCAACATCAGATCCAACATCCAACTTTCTACTCATCACCAAGATCCCTCACCCTCTGCAGCGAGGCAAGCCAGTCTCATTTCTACCACCACCCTTACAACTTCATTTACTACACACACTTCAGACACAGAAAGTCAGACTTACTATCTTCCTACTGAGATCTCAAGACTGAAGCTGTTGTTTCCAACTCATCCCAGTAAATTCCACCTTCCACCTCACCACCTTACAAAAAACCAATACTTATTACGTAATTTTGAGCAGCAATAGCATCTTTCCCCAGTCAGGAGGCAGTCACTACAGATTACATTAAGTTGAATCGGTGCCCCGTATCTTTTCCGAGAAACCTGTCTCGGTGGCTCTACAGTTTCCATTTATGCTGTAGAAAGAATACTATGTCTACATTTATGTGTCTGCAAGTATGAAAAGCGAAAGCGAGAGACTGACATCTCAATCTGGGGAAAGTTAATACACGGGTGAAAGCCCAAAACATATAAAACAACAGGCACCTGTGGTAACTTGTGGCCAAACCCGCTCTCAACCAGATCGAAACTCGCATATGCAGGCACCACTGCAGACTATCTTCAACGAAAAATACCTGCCAGTATTGGAATTATAATTCTCACAAAGTGATCTCGTGTGCAACTTAAACGAGAAACATTATTACATTAAAATATTTTACAATTCTAACTTGAGCGTTACATGTGTAACGTTGATATTGAATGTAATTCTGAAAATAAAAGCTTACATAACTCCTCATTCTTAGTAAGCTTTTGTGCCCAAGCTGTTCTAAACTCTGAAGAAAAGAAAAGTGAAAAAAATTGTACTGAATATTCTGACGGTTGCGTCATCAATAATACATGCTACACAAAACGATATGAAACTGGAGCTGAAGCTAAAAGAATCTTGCCGCTGCTGCCCGTAGTACAAATTCAATAGCTACTCTGTTTCAACTGTTTTATTCAAGAGAAAATATTTATAAAACGGGCAGTCGGTTGAATTTTCAAATACAAGTCTCTCCGGACTCTGGAGTCAGTGAGAGCTCCAGCCTTCTGTGATTCCTATGGTAAGATACACAATATAATAGTACAAAATTCCAGAAATGCTTTGATATCAACTATACGTATCCAGTGGGCGAGTAGCACAGAGCGCAGAACTTCCGGTGAACAAATTACCCCTTCTAAAGATCAACCAAGTAGAACACAGCTTAGAATTCCCGAAGAATTCGTATCTATATATGCGTTTCCTCAAGAGAGTAGGATTTACACAAACCCGTTGGACAACACGGGTATGAAAATTTCAAAACCATTGCTTGTAAATGCCAGAAAAACACACGAACATAGGCTACAAAAGGCTGAAAGAGGAGGACGCAATTACATTTCACATTTCGAGTCTTTTGAAACAGACATTTAAGGGTGATGAAAGGATGGTCATTTACTTCATTTTCTCCAACTTTTTATGAAACTCTCGTGATCATAACTTTCACCCTAGTCCCTCTGTTCTATTTAATATAATACGAACTTTCTTGTCGTGTACCCTAAGCTCCCTGAAGAAGGAGATGAACAAGTAATCCTTAACTTTTCTCAGGACTAAGTTTCACTCCACGACAAAACCCAAAAGCGACCGTTTCAACTCCCTTACTATAACCCTTAGCAGTACTTCACTTGTGACTTGTACCAGGGCTATGCACACGTATATATGTCTCTATAGAACTTTGGTTTGTTGCTGTATGTGTAACCATTGGGTTGAAAACAACCCAGAAGAAGGGCAGAGAGGGCAGTGTATAAATACTTAAGTGTGCATTTCATTCCCAGAATAGTGTGAACTTTCACGTTACATGGTACAATAACAATAAACATTTCACCCAGAATAACCACTTCAAACTACTCTCCTAAAGATAAATTCCTATTAATTCTCTGACACAAGGTGACTACTTCATTGAGCAGATAGTACAGCTTGAGAGTAGAGAGAAAAGCTCCTAGCGATGAACTCATTGAGAACTTGTCTAACCATACTAGCCTTAGTAAGAAAAACGTGTGGAGGGCACGTCTAGACTACAGGAAACTAGTAATTCCAGAGAGATTAACTTTAATTGAAGTACTACCATTCTAGACAGTTATTTTGATTGGATAACCAACTAAAATAGTCGTAAATCAGAAAGGCTAACTCATTTCCGAAGTCTACTAAATTACAAAATAAACTTTAAGTAAATATTATTAGGGAACTCAGATAGGATTAAAAGTAATAGGAAAACTGTTATCATTTATTTACTCTGGTCAAAGCTTATAAATCCTTCCATCGTATTTACTAAACTCACTGGCAAGTGGAACGGCAATGACAAAAGGGAAATCGCTCGCACTTAACTAAAACTTGAGTATATAAGTGAACGGATTTTCTTTCACTACATTTTCTCAAGTGAAGTCATCTGTAGCTATTCTTATCTTACGTTGGAAAGTAAAGCCTGACTGACAACCTTAAGGAATCTCATCTGAAGATACTTCTCATCTAACGATACTAATATTTACTATAGACTGCACTCACTTCGCTATTATTAATTGACTTCACAACTTTCTCCTCTAGTTTAATTTAATAGCAACTTTCTGTTTAAAAGCAAGCTGAATTTTGCCTACACTAATGTGACGAGAGTTTGGCATGATGAGCTCAAGCTTGAAGTCTAACAAGAGTAACTGAGTTTTTCCTTGTTGTCGCTTATCTTAGGTTTCTAATAAAGTACGACTTTATAAAACCAAGGCACAAGAATAACAATGAAAATTCATACCTGGCATGGTTATAGTAAAAAAGAGTTTACGTGTTTGGATACTGCAACGCAACCGGGATTAAAATCTGTTCCCAAACTCCATCGTGAATATGCCATAAAGGAACTAATTTTCTTGGATAACAGATCAATCACTCTAGAATTAGTCACGCTAATCAACAGGAAATAGACTACTACGCTCCAAGGAATTAAATATTTTAAATTAACCTGCTACTACTCGACTTTTATGCTGGTATACAGCTCTGTCAGTAGTCTCAGGAAGGATTACTGACATTAAGAATATATTACTGCAGTCGTTAGTAGGTGAGATTCCTTTTCCCCAAGTCAAAACCAACTGGCACTTACAACACAACCGATCAGCTCTTAAATAAAAGATGCAGTGTCAACAAGCCTGATTCTCCCAACTTTCTCCTGCCTTCCTCTTTTAGGCACACTTTCATTCTGTCGTTTTTCAAGTTTTAAGAAAGCATTTTCTCAAAGAGTTTACAGGCTTAGCATTCTGCCGATTTTGCCAACATCTCACAACAAATGGATTTTCGACAATGAAATAAAATATCCTACTTGAAACTAACTCAGCTGTGTTTCTTTCATTGATTTCCTTCTATCCACGATTCTTTCCAACACATTCCACTTTATTCATTGCATTTTTCTCTTTTATTCTTGTCCTTAGAAACTTTCTCCGTTCACACAAAAGAGAAATCATTGCTTTTAGAGATAGATCAAATCCCTTTCTCCACGACGTGTACAAGCACTCTATATAAAGCGTATGTTTTCAAGCCGCTGCCATTTTCCAATCCCAAATCATACAGAATATTCCAATGCCTAAGAGACTCCTTCAAATCACCTTCTCAATTTTTCTTCTCCATTCAAGCGTTGTCGCACATCCATCCAGGTAATAATAATAATAGCACATACCAAACTATCTGCCGAATCGTTTTCGTCAACATGGCCCAGAAAATCTCGGTGAAAGTTATTTCCACTCGACGTTTACTAAGACTACATTTATACTAGTGCCAAATTCTTTCCATACTCCATTCAATCCTGAATCCTACGTATTATATCACCCAGCACACAGCATCTATTCCGTGCGTTCCATTCTTGCTCTTCACTTTTATGTCCGATTCCTTTTAACACATGAGAAAATTCTTGGAATTGAATTTTTCATCACCAACACTCAAGAGATCCCTCAAGTCCCTTGATTCATTTCAAGAATTTTCTTTTACTCTTGTGTACATGTTTCCGGACCTCGTAGCATCATCATTTTTACAATGGTTATTATTATACTGAAAATTCTTTGTTGGACACAGTCAACTAAAGCGATGCCCAGAATAATTGCATGACGCAGTTGCTGCAACCTACAAGATTCGCTCTTCTTGCGTCCACACAGAGTAATGCAATCATAATAGTAATGATTGTTTGGAGACTCGACTTGAAGCAAAACTAGATAGGGATATATCTTCGTACAAAGTAAAAAGCAAACAATATATTCATCAGCTAAACTAAACATTCTAAAAAAATAACAAACAGGCAGTGCAGTAGAAACTAAAGCAATTTCATTTAGGGTAAACAAACAACTTAATAATATTTCTCCGAACTCTTTTATCCCATTCTCTTGTGAAATTCTACGACTTTCTTCCCCATTTCACTTCCTCGTGATGTTGAGACTCTCGTTATCATTTAAAGCTCTACTGACCATGAAAGGCGGTTTCCCAATTCCCAAGCTAAGGGGGTTTAAAGAAAGCTTCGGTCAAGTTGTATTCTTTTGTGAACAAAATGGAGTTTGACTGCTCGAGGGGATGCTGATTAACTTCCCATGGATTGAGTTAAACTGTTGAGACCAATACAATGAATGAAAGAAGCTAAAGAGAAGTAGACATAACCTTTCTGTTCTTTATTTTCTCTTGTGATATATTGTGAAAGACAAGAACAACTTTCTTTCCTCAAACCAAAAGATATAAAATATCCATCATGCTTAGCTTCGTGCTAAGACGGGATACTTGGACACAACACCAAACAAACGCACCAATCTTGGATTTTCAGGACACATATTTCATAGCTAGCAAAATCCGACTTGCCAATCCATATCCCAATGACTAAATGTTCCATCTGGTCGATTTCTTTTTCGTAGCGGTCGAGCTTCGAGAAGCTCATTTGTAAAAGACCTACGCCTCGCTGAGCACACACGTTTACCTACTTGAGGTTTCCAATCTTATTTTCTTTCCCAAAACACACACGAACTGAAGTGGACTTACTTAGACAGGCAGAGAGGCTTTTCCATCTACAAGACATTTTAATTTTAAGTAAATCGTGTGTCCGAGTTTCCACATCAGAGTCACGAACTCCTCTTCCATGACAAAATTATGGAGAGGAAGCTTACAGATGAACAGCGATGCATGAAACACTCTTGCGCAATGTATGGTTCTTTACGCCAGGACAAACGATCTGATTTCCCATTCCAAATACCTATCAAGATAAGAACCTATGCAAGATGTGGAAGACAAACGGTATCCTAATTACTAACATCTGAATCCAAGTTGTTTGTAATCATAGTGAAACTCAAGACACAACGTATAGAGCATCTGTGAAAGTTCAGCAGACCTCAAATGAGCTCCATTAACAGGGTAATCAGACATTCGAGGCTTACAAAACTCGTCTGGAGCTAAAGTAGAGGAGAAAGACATAAGGGTATGTGTAGCAAATATGTGTGGTCCCTTGAAACCTAAGTTACGATTTCGGTTTGCAATGCCAACGACCACTTGTCCTCCTTATCCTGATGCCTGAGCTGAATATTGTACAGTGCCACATCTTCTTGTACTACGAAAGCATCTCAAAGCGCGTGTAAGAATTATCTGCATGCTTTGTTTTCTAAAACTTCGAGTGGCAAAGGGCCAAGAAATAGTCTTCGTAAATACACCAGAAAGCCATAAAACTCCAAAGATTCAACTCCTACAACTGCGTTGCCTCGCTTCACGATGGATCGCTAACTTCCTTTCTCCTTCCTGCATGTTAATTCCCGAGACATCGTATTTTTGATTTCACATTGAACAGAAAGTTCCTTGTCCTGTGTGACAATACAGTTTAACGTTATTCACGATTACAACTTTCTCCGTTATCCATACTAGAGCTGCTTTTGGTATTTCCTTAGTGTTTATGCTAAAACATTCTGCATAATGTTTAATTAAGAAATAAGTGGGACAAAATTGATTATAATCTCGTGTGACACGTTTAAACAGCTTTATGTAGTCAATTGTATACGCCCACAAGCGTTGAAAAGTCGCTGGTGAAAGTGGAAAAAAGGTTTCATGGCCACAGAAAGGCCCATTTCCATTTCAATTTTCTCAACACAAGGCAGATTGTAAAAGTAATAGACCACATGGCACAGCACTTTTCCTGTCATTCAAAGACAAAAACAATAGTGTCAAGAGAAAGCATTCATCTCCATGAGCCATGCAGAACCGAAGATTCATAGCCCTAAACCCTTCCGCGAAGCAGGACACAATGCGAAAGCGAGCAACACAGTTTTCAACTTCTCAAATTGACAAAAGCTTTTTCATGTAAACTACATTCGGATCGTGAAGAACACGGAGACAGTTTACAAAAAAGCTATTCACTCCCAAGATATAAATCATCCCATAATAGACCCATGTAGCCTCGCACTGCTTAATCTTCTGACTCCAATGACTCCATATAATATTCTTCCCAAATTAAAACCAACTGCCAATTAAACTTCTGGACTCTCTTACACTCTGAAATTAGCTAATGCTTTCTTTCTTTTCCTTTTTTCAGATAATCGAGACGCCACGGGTTCTCCCAAAAGAAGAAAGTTTACAGACGAAGAAGCACAGAGTCTCAACTCTCTGCGAGTCTTTCAGCACTTCTCAATCTACAGTTTCTCCTCATTCCAAGACCCGTGGGTCCCATACAGCGTCTAATTATTATTGATTGTCCTTCTGGCTTAACTTCACTATCCACTTAAGTACCTCATCGTTCTCTTGCCCAGCCATCAGACCTTTCTTCACATCATTTCACACTTGGACTTAAGAACGGAAATATCTTCACGATATCACTATTAATTTTCAGCTTTCTCTGACACACAAAATTGCACGTTGGTGCTGTCGACAATCAAGCGCGATAAGTTTAGAACAAGAAGTAGATTTACTACCTTACTCTACCCTAACTATCTTTTACATTGATGAGAGATAGATAGACTGCATAAATAACCTTCTACAATATGCTCAGCGCTGCTGGTTCCCGTGGTGGTGGGCCTTTAGCCGGAGGAGTAGACCGAAATGTTACCACAAACTCAACGAGGGCTTTTGAATGCTACCAAGGAGGGGAAAGACACGGTGCTATGCTCATTAGCCTAGCAAGTGCTGGAGTAATTGCCAACCTTTCCCTGGCTGGTCTAGTCATTGCTCGGAGGTCTCTAAGAAGGTTTGGCTTAAATGATTTTGCATCTTTTACATCCCTTTTCCTTGTGGAACAGCTCCCGTTCTTGTTGTAATTATGCATGAGCCAAATTCCACCCAGAGAGAGAGAGAAAGAGTAATAAATCTTCGGTAATCCTAGTGAAGACTAACTTTATGATCCGTGTAGCAATCACTAGTAATTTCACTACTTAAGAAATTAAAGTCAGAAACAAAACACGATGATATAGCTAACTTAGGAAATTAATGAAGGACTAAAAGAAACATGAGATTAATTTGTGTCAAATAAAGAGCTATTAATTCTCCCTAATACATTCTCCTTGGCTGCTTTCTCAGATGGTCATCGGGATTACTGCTGCACGGGACAATCGTTGATGGTGTTCGGGCAGCTCTTCTTCTTCCTCTAGGATTTAGTGTTATGAGGTGTCAACCAATAACTCGATGTTCTCTAGTCGATACAGCCTTTTTACTTCTTGCAACTGTCACTTCCCTCAATCTTCTCACAGCGTCTTTAAGTGATGCACCTCTCTTACCACCACCAGTGCTTGTTCCAAGTCTCCTTCAATCCGCAGGGTATGCACCAAGCTCACAGAACCACTATGCCTCGCCTCTCTACCCGAAAGGCGAACTACCTTCGTACAATTCAGTAAGTAATTAAATATATTTCCACTTTCTCCCACACGGGACATTATTGCCAAAATAAAAGGCCAAATGGGATTACCACGTCTATTCTCTCGCATTATGGGATACCGTTCATCCGAGAGTGATTGCACATCTATTTGCACATTAAATTCAAGTGTGCCTTTTATCACATACTGAAATCACATGTCGTAAAATAGGTACACAATCTTACTCCGGAAAACACTTCCACTCACGTCCGATCTTCTAGCAGAATCAGTTAGAATGAAATGAAATCTTTATGTAGTACCATATTAATTTATACTGTCCTGAGATACATTACAAAATACACCACAAGCATTCTCTCTGTAGACTCAAATAATATAAAATACACATGTATGTGAGTGTGTGTGTGTGGGAAAGCTGTCAATCGCGACGCGTGTAAAACTTTCACTCATAAAATTTTATGTCAACTGTCACAGGAAGCAATAGGCCACAAGGTTTAATAGTAATAGTAATAATACAGCCAGGGTAAATGTGATGGAAGCAGTTACCCTACAATTATTAGTGTCTGTGGAGTCAATAAAACTTCAACCCGTTTGGTTTTAGCCAAGGGAAAATATTAGCAGGAACTGCCATACTGCCATCCTTTAAAACGAGCCTAATTTAATTAATTCGGATTCCAATGACATTTACGAGTTTTATCCTTTAGTAAATTCCCACAAATCTGTCAGTCTAGGAGTAATTTAGTTCTTTAATAAGGGTTGTTCTGTGATCGCGATTTCATTCCATTAATTTATTTACGCAAATAACAATGAGTAATTGAAGAATCCTGGTACGAACTACGAGCTCCTGTCGCCCTCATATTATTCCGTTCGTTTATGTGGGCCGCCTGAATTCGATACAGTCTACGAATCTTTGTGCCACGACCTCGTCTGCTGTCAGAGGACCCACTCCGTTCTGAAAATAAACGCCCATACATAACATACATGTAATTAAAATCTCGTGGGAAATGGGTAAAATAAACCTACTGCACCGCAAATTCGTAGCCATACGCGGTTTAGAATTGTAGACATTCCAGTGGGCATATTTTACCCTGAAGTACAATAGCCGCACCAAAGAATCTCTGAAACGAACCCACACGCTTGTAGAGAGCTCAACTTTCACGGCACTCAAAGTCTCAAAGACTCGCCCATACTCGTTTCTCAGAATCTATTCCCGTTTCAATATATTTAGCACAGAACATGAAAGGACAACAATTATCTTCAGAATTTCCTTGTTAGAAGAGAAAAGCGAGAGACCACATGAAGGAAAGTCTATTTGATCAACCAAAGTTATTAAAACAGCACTCGTGGCTTGAACCTGATGATCATTACTCATGCTTAGAATTCCGTTTCCCATTTGCACGAATCTTTCGTCTAAATTACCACTGTGAGTTGATAAATAAACTTTATGCACGAAGGAACTTCACTTGAACTTAAAGATTCTAACCACACCAAAGAGAAGTTTTGCCACAACATACTTTTGGCTGTAGTTACAAACTGCACAGTTTCATTATTGTTCTCCGAAGGTTTCCAGACTAAAGAACAAGATTTGTTATTTCCCAAGATGGATGGTACACTGACAGTATTGCAATCACAAAGAGATGATGATACAGAATCCCATAAATAGCCCCAAGAAACTATATAGCCAACTATATTTATATTTATTATAACCTTTCTCCTACGGCACTCTCGAATATTGTGTCCATTCACGTCATCAAAATATTATTATTGTGAACAGTTTGCTAAAGCAAAGAAGCTTAAAAAGATCCTTTGAAGAAGCTGTAACAGTAGAGTATAGTCTAGGAATGCATCCAACAAATAATAATCTGAAGACTAAGCACACAAGAAAAGGGAGCGTGAAAGTTAGGCCTAGCCGCAACTTTCTTACGAGAGAAAGCCCACACTTTCACCACGTAGGACACGAACTACCCATCTTCGAAGAAATGAGAAGAGTGATTGATCTGTCTCACAGGACTATTACGAAGAAGATGCGAATCTACTTGCAGAGACGACAGCAATGCCAGATTCCCCACAGTGTGTTTTATTTGGGACATTCATGGTGTGGTTCGCAGGTAAGCTTGAGTCTGCTAGGCAGGCACCATCATTTTCACTTAAAAATAACTCGATCCATGATGCCTCCGAGGTACGTGGACAACTTTCTTTCATAAGCAAGTTGAGACCTCACATGTTTCTGCTTGTCCACACCCTTCTTCTTATTCCCATCCTCCTTTCCTCACCGTTCACTTTCACCCACAGTTTGTTTGAATGCTCTCCCCATACATCCTGCTTCTAGTCACACCAGTTCCGTCCGAATCATTTATATCATTATGGTAATGATAGCGCTGACCATCAATTTGGGACCAACTTTCTTAAGTGGAGCATTGGCAGCCCAAGCGGAAGTCACACCATCAGCACCTTCATGTCCGTTAGTACGGGGACCAGCGCGTCATGCTGTGCTGAATGCGCTCTGGGCTGCCGTTAATCTTTTGTGTGTTGCACTCGCTGCAGCTCATCTAAGAAAGCTCAAGAAAGATTTGGGTAAGAATTAACTTCTTTTATCTCTCACACTTTTTCCACGTTAGTGCCCTTCTTCGAAGTCCTTATCTGTTGGCTGTGATTACTACAACCTCTGCACAAAAGTTTTGGTTTTTATGTTTGCCCAACTCTGGACAGCATTGGCAGTCTCCTATAAGATGTTTATTGTGATCAAGATCACCCTATTTTCCGAGTTATGTCTGTCTGTTCCCATTATAAAAATGCATTCTCTGTGTGTACGTCTACCATCAACATCAGATGCAGACTATTCCAGACTATCCAGACAGGATATTTCGTCCTGAGTGAGACTTGATAGACACATCTATACATGTGTCCATGAATAGAAACAGGGAAGCGATGGGATGATGGGAAACAAAAATCTTAAAAGCTTCTTCGGAGAAAGTGTATAGTAGTAAGAAACGAATCCAGCTAGAGACAATATTTACTTTTCTTGAAATGGAAATGCAAATGTTTATCTTCTTTTCCAGTCCCTCATTTTTATTCATTTCAAACGATCGTATATATTGTGTGTATGTAAGGAGTTGTAAGACTGACTCTCTTGTAAAGAGGCACCAGCCGCATCTTTAATGCATTTGGGTAATGGTTTACTTTAACTTGAGAGACTACACACAGGACTACACACATACAAGGATGCTTGTAAAAGAGATGAGAATCTGCTCAACTCAACTTGCGTAGTTTGAGACAACAACAGATGATACTTAATCGGAAACTTTCTCTTTGCTTGATTCTCCATCTCCTTTCCTTTAGAGTACACGGGAGCCTTAAAAACTTGTGTACGATTTAGTTGGAGTAGAGAATACCTTAAACAGTTCTGGAGGAACCTAGTGTCTGGTTACAGAGTCTTTCATCGCATATCTCACCATAAGTAAACAGTAATTACGGTTTCTTTTAAATTCCACCCATTTAGCTCGAGCGAGACTAGGCCTATTGGCAGCAGCTGGAGCTGGATTAGCTGGGTTGGCTGGAATAGCACCGAATCATAATCTCGGAGGAAATTTTTCTCACAATGCAACTCACTGTTCAAATACTGTGACAGTCTCAACTTGCGGGGGACAAACGTCAACACTTCCTACGTCGGTTCATAGGAACTCAGCTGGAACAACTCCAGGAGAGTTGGATGCAATCATTAGACAAGTACAGAAAAACGGCCGATGTCACATCAGAACCTTAAGCACTCTAGCTGCTGTCAATTTAATATGCTGGGTACCACTGTACGTCCTCGCCCTTGTTGCTCCCGTCGGTAAGTAATGACATCGTGGACAAGCTTAATCCTCTGAAAAAGCAAAGCACTTTCCTCCACGGCTTTCTCCATCTTCGTTCGCTTTCTTAATAAAGACGTTATCCCGTGATCATTCCCCCGTACATTAGTTCCATGTCAGCCATACTTAGCTGAATAATTTCATTAAACCCTACTGAGAATTCCCA
>JAQGAD010000566.1:0-34380 GCA_034696625.1 Isotomurus palustris | reverse complement strand
CGACGTAAAATTATAATTTTACGTCACGTAAGTCGTCCTCAGCGACGTATAACTTAAAAGTTACGTCATAAGTTATACGTAATTGCTATAAGTAACGCGACTCTAACACTCTATTAAACTATAAGCATAAATTAAACTGCAATTTGTAGCTCTCAATTTCACCTTTCATGATTATTGGTCTTTCTGAATTTAGCCTCGGGAAGAGTATAATCAGATTTCAAACTCATACTCCTTACCTATAATACTGATATGTACGAAGTAAATGATTCAAAACAGATTTTCCCTAAGGACGCAAGTTACATAAGCAGTTTGTAGTGTTGCAGTATCGACATACAAACTCCCAAAATCAATAATCTCCGTACTTGATGCTCTTAAGCTGAGTGTTATACGATCTTGCTAAAACTGGATTGAATAGGAAGTGCGTTGATTTATCCTCTCCTAGTATTCCTTACAAAACCTTCATATCATTCTAAATCGTGAATGTGGCTGAATAAAAGAAAGAAATATTACTGAATAACTTCTCGTTAAAAATTCACAGACCAATGAACCTCAAAAGATTCCTAAATTTGGGTGTTTCCTTGTCCGATAAACCCAGTCGTCCCGTAAAAATACGCTTCTCCAGCAGCCTTCATTACTTCTAGTCAGGGAATTCTGAGATTCCAAACTGACTGAGTTATGACACTCGCAAATATTTCTTTATTTGTGACCGTCTGTCTTCCTAATAAATAGTATAGTTAGTTTTGTATTTCACTATTTCTACATCATTTATATTGCAATTCTAAGCCCAAATCATATTAAAAATGAATTTATAAACTACGTAGTCTGCCAGTTGACCTGCAAACCATATTTTTTCCAGGAATTTCTCAAAACTGCAATACACTCAACTGAACCGCAGACTTTTTAATTTCCTTCCTCTGTGTAGAAAGTTTTAAATACCAATTTCCATCTGACAGGATGTGATGAATAAAGATGGATGCATTAAGTTTAAAAAAACATTCATCATTTAAGTTCCAGTGATTCTTTACAAATTTTTATTCACAGTTAAGTTCATTTGGGAGCATTATTGCTTAAGTTGAAATCATGCGTGGAGCTAAATATTCTAGGGAGTTCACGTTGCATACAGGCGAATACGATGTTTGTCATGTTTTTTGTGATAATGAAGATAATCTATAGAATTAAAATGAATCCTTTGTGAAGAACCACTGAGCGTGAATGATTCTTCAGATGTGAAACGAACTGACTGAGAGTAACGAAGGAAGTGTTTCCCCTGTCGAAGGGAGTCTTTCGTATTTCTTCTTTCCCTTCAGAGAGAGCGAGAAGTGTAATGCTGCATAATTATTATTCCTACAGCCTTAACACAACTCTTTGTAATACAACAGAAACGAAAAGACAGGAGAGGGCTTTGCTTCAGCTTTCCTTTTGATTCCCAGTCCAAACCGTTTTTGTTTGTGAATATCGATAAAGTGAAGCGCTAAAACGGAGCTAATCCTTCCAGAGCACAGATGACGAAGCGAAGACACTTTTAATCTTGCTCTGAAAACACTCATTACTGGATCACACTCATTTACCCTTTAGAATTAGAATCCAACTCAACACAAAACCAGGTTACGATTCTCGAACTTCCTGTGCTTCACTCTCTAAGGAAGGACTAGACAAAATTCATTAGAATTATTATCACGCTACACTAGCCAGTTCAACTTACTTCCTTGTGCAGGGAACATTACACCTCTTTGACATCATTTGAGCTGATGATCGTCATGTAGTTTGCTGAGTAGCGAGATAAATGCACAAGGTTGATTTTATGAAGGATATTCACAAGGATTAGATTAGGTAATAAAACAGAGTAATTTATGCCGAGTGTTAAGAGCTATCGGTGAATAGATTCAGGGGCGGATGAATAGTCACAAGGACCCTCGACAATCTCTCGCTCAGCCCTGCTTTTCACAAACTCCTTCTGAGCTTCGATCTTCTCCTGGATCTGATACGATAGGCCAACTAAATCTCCTCTACTCTCGTGATTTCTGATTCTTCCTGGAATCAATGGCAATTCAATCGCAAAAGTGAAAGCATTAAGTTCCACAGAAGTCTATATATAGTTCTCATAAGCCTTATGGAGATTTCCAATACATACTACACTTCACTGTGTAGTAGATACTATATGAGGAAAGTTTCGCTTAGGACATATATAGAATATCGTCTTGTCACTAAGGTCTCTTTGGAAGGTAGCCTCGCTAGTTTACATATCAGGAGTCTACAGTCACGTAGTGTAGTCTAAACTGAGGAAGGAGAGAGTGTGTGTAGACGACCAGAGTTATTCCATTGAATTTCGAAAGTGGTGAGAGAGAGTCGAGAAAGTTGAGGATGTCATCAAAGAGGGAGATCCAGCAAATCTTCAATTAGCATTGATGCATGCATGATTGCCTCATTCGGAGGACTTTAATGAGACCCTCGTCCTAATTTATGACAATTCTTTTCCACATTCTTTCCCATCTCTCCATGCAGTGGGAGCTCAAGCCCTCTTTTTGTCCTCTGCAAACTTCTCCCTTCCGCTGAATGTGAAAGCTTTCATTCCTTTCGTCCCATGCAATTCAATCTACAAGGAGAACACAAGTCTGTCTTGTCTCTACAGAATGAAAGCAGTATTTTTACTCGGATGGGTGCAGCAGCAGAAACACTACCAGTACCAGAATGTTGTGCCGATGATGATTATTATGCCAGTGATACTCGCAATGGAACTACTACTACTACTACTACCATCACCAACTTCCACACGTAGGTAGAGACTCCTCCTGTACACATACTACTTCGTGGTATTCCGCAATGGTGATGGTGATACTCCTTTCAGTTTCGTCTTCTCTTTATTTCAAATCATTGCAGCATCCCATATCATCTCCTTTTCTTTGTAGAAACACTCCACATCGCACCGCAGCCACGGAGAAGTGAAAACTTTACACTGAAGAATTTCCGGGATTAGGAAGTCACTTCTTTAAAAGGTTTGTTCGTACAAAAGACCTGAAAAAACCACACACATTTTATTATCTTTGAGACTTTGGGCTGAGTTACTTCGTCTGCTCTTCCTAAGACTTTTGTGTTTCAGCGTTTCCTCCAATCTAAAGTATTGATTTCTTCAAAGAGCACATTAGTGTGCCAGATTTTATATGAGCAGCCAAATGAAGCTGCTGATGATGTCGTTCTACATTGGCGCATCAATGGAATTTCTAATTGCTTCTGCATTTCCACGCAATCATTTCATGGTGAAAGTAATACAAATGGAATACATCCAGTTCGTTTGTAGTCTCACATTTCTTGCTTGTTTTTCGATCCGTTCAACCTAACTAGCAAAACATTATATAATGATATGTAAACAGATGCTTCTACCTTTAGTTTTATTGTATGACATGCTAATTAAACCCAATGGAAGAAAATCAACAATTAGTCAGACATCACTTCAACAAAGTTACTTAAAATAAATTTATTTCTCACAATTTATTTCCTCTCGCATTGACTAACTAACACATTAATTTGGATTGGCACACCAGACAACAGGTCTTGATATATTAAGATACACACAGAGAAAGAGAGAAATACAATATACATATTATATTTAGCACAATTAGGGAAGACCTCATGTACACGACAGGACTATAATATTTCTTGTTGAATAATTATTAAAACTACAATAATTAATTTTCAAGGATAGTACCATCGCTTACATTTACATTGATTGAGGAATCGTGTTTGTATTCGTATCAATTATCGATTCCAGATCTAACCTAGACGTTTTCACAGTTAGTAAATGGATTTATTACAACTTATTTAAATAAAATCCTACACTGATACAATATTTTGGGTTTAATTAATACACACAACCCTTTCAGTTGAGTTTTTGCTTAGGACAAACTAACTCAAAAACGAAACGCAAAGAACTAAACAGCTATCTAGATTATAGAACACAATACTCCTTGCTTACGCAACCATACTGACAGTAAAAGCTGCCGAAATTGAGTGTAAAAGTGGGAGGAGTAGAAGGTAGAGCATTACATTTCCCCAAAGTGGCAGCATCTTCTCCAAAACACCCGTGGGATGGAGAGATTCACCTGCAAAATCAAACAGTTCAGCTAACGTAATGATTTACAAGACTCCAGGTAACTTAAACGAGAGGCAATCAGTTTCTCAGCAGAACACAGCGAGAATAGCGAAGAATCTTATCATCATCCATACTTTTTCGTACTTTCTGCTTTAGGCATTCAAGAAAGATAAAGCAATTTAGCCATCTTTTAATAGGAGCAAGTATCAATAGAATAGTAATTTCATTCCTCTCCTCCTCCTTATCTCTATTGGTACTCATCCAGATATGCACCACCATTCTGTATTCTACGTACACATACAGGTGAAAGTAGAACACGATGCATCACCAGAAACATCTGAACGAAGCACTTTACCAAAAACTAATGAAATGAAGTTTGCCCTTTTCCTATTTATTTCCTACAAAAAAGCGCCTTGTTCCTGCGTTCTTCCTTCTAACAGCACTAACATTATGTCTATCGTATGTAATCAGATATTTGTTTCTCTTGGCTAACCATTAAACTTCGAGCGTGTCCTTTTACTTAGGATGCCCGATCATTTATTAATGACTCACGTATTTAATGATCGTTTCTGACGGTCACTCACTAGCTTACTGGACACTTGACTCCTACATTAAATACTTCAGGATCTAAAGCGAGATTGTCCTTCAGCTCTTTTGTTTCTGGAGGTTAGATGAAGTGAACCTATGTCCTCTGTACTCTCATCCCACTCAGCAGTGCTTCATACAATAATGTCCCATTTGGAGTTTAAGTCCTTTTGTGTCCAACTATCTTTCTATTGCTGTACAGAGATGATTTCACGAGGAGAAGGAGTACTCACAGTGTGCAGTTCAAAAGACTAGTGAGCCTTGTAGTTTGTATTGCATTGTGGGTAAGGAGAATGTACACTCTTTCAGTCACAATTTATGAGAAGAGTTCAATAATGGGACGATGGGACCCTAGAGAGTCATCAAGTCGGTTAAGATGAAAGGCTAAGTTAAGTTTAAACAAAACTTGGTTACGCTGTAACTGATACACTTCCCTACTGTTCCTCCACTACCCAACCAACCAACTCACTTTCCACCAGAGAGAGAGAGAGAGTGTCCCGTTGTCAGCAAATGTTCTTATTACACAACTCTCTATTCTCTCACACTTTCCCTCGATCTTTTCCTATTAGCACGAGGATTAAACCTCCAAGAAGGAAGCGAAATGAAATTATAATCTCTTTCACAAATAGCCAAGACTTTTCCCCGTCTTATTGCAAAGTCTATAAACTTAATCATAATGCCCATAATCCAGAATACAAATTATAATAAAGTGAGAAATAACTCATAAAATTATTGTCCTTAAGTTTCTTCTCTTCCATATGGTTAGGTTCACGCCCAGCGTATACAATATAGATAAATTCCTCGTGCTTTCTCCTCCTTCCCAACACTCTCCTCTCTCTCTCTCTCCCTCTCTGAATGAAGCTATTTCGCATTTGTCTCTCTAAGCAATTTACTGTACATTGTTCTACTCGTCGGTGCAGTCGATTGTTCAAGTACTCCAGACACCAAGAAAGTCCCATAGGAGTCCAAAAAGAGAAAGCACGCCACACAGTCTGTAGGAATACGGTAGTCTGGACTCTGATTACGCTATATGGAGTGAAAGTCACGATTTTAATTCTCAATACCGAGTGGTCTCTTGTGACGCTAGGCTTGTCTTGTCCTGTGGTCTCGTTCTGGTGGTCAATCAAATAAACTTGTATGGAAATTCCCAGATGGACCGCAAAGCCCCATTCATTCACCCTCTTCATTGCCTACTACCTGACCATCTCTCCAAATCTTTAGAGTCAAACTTCAGCCAAAAGTATCATCATCACGTAGACCAACTAGTCAAGTAGTCAAACTGTATTTTCCCCTTCTGCTACTTCGGTAGAAAAAGTTCCCCATCCCAGAGGAGCAACCACATGGCAGTCCACAACGAAGAGTCTTGACTCTCTACACGAGATGATGATAACCCGAAACTACTCACTCACTACCTAACCATCTAACCTCAGCCTGCCATTCTTTCCAACAGATTTGTCTTCTCTCGTAACTTCAATTAACTTTTCGAAACAGTTTAACTTTCTCTCTCTGTCAACGGTCATCCTAATCTTATGACGTATGGAATCCTCATATCTCTCTCTCCAAATCTCTTTGGGCTCAAACTATTTAAGTGCGATATGATTTCATTACGTACACACTTTCAAGTTTATCGAGAACTACGAGCTACGCACTGGTCCTCCTGACTTTATACTTTATACGGAGCAGAGTATCTGCGGAAAGAGATGAAGTGAAGCTGAAAGGTAAAGTCTCCTCCATTATTATTGGGCCCTAAATACTCATCATCTTTTATTTCTGAGTGAAAGATGAGACGAGATTTCGTTGATTCCACGAGCGTGGTTGGGAGTTGAGAGAAGTTCGTGCGTTTTATGTACTTCACCTTAGTATCTCTGAGGCTTGTCTTATTGCTTTTGGGAAGTCAAGAGAGGAAGCGAAAGCATTTGGTACTCTAACTTACCTCCATTGTTTATGGCCGCACTGGACCTTCGGAGAGTATCTTGGTTACTCAGAGAGTACCTTGGCTGCGTTGTCTGAATCACAATTTCTTGAGACAATTCCGAGTACAAATCAAATAGCTCGGCTTTACATCTCAGTCTCATATCTCCATTACCGTTGCTACTCCCTTGTCCTCCGGAGAAAGAAGAAGAACTGCTTGTTTTACTGCTCGAATTTGTGGTGCTGATACTGTTGTGAGATTCCAGTGGATTTGAGTAAGGATAACTTGAGCCCACCACGAATTGCAGGAGAGACATTGACAAGCTGAGACTTGGTTCTTCAGGGTCTACCACCGTGACTTCTTTTGATGTTCCCTTAGGTATCTGCAACAAAGTTTAAATGTACGCGTATCATCACCAGAAGTATAATACTCTCTTGCACAGAAGTATGTCGTAATGCCATCAACCACTACGCATCTCAAATTACAATAGCCACACATTAAGTTATTCACCACTGAATCAAAAGCAGTTCCCACAAATTCCTCCACCTCTCCAACTTCCAACTTTTCATCAAGAAAATTGCATCTTTTATGCATTCCTTGGCAAGCAGAGGCGATGCTGCATTTAAAACGCACTCGATCCTTCTCGCTCATTTCTCTCCATGCAGTTTTAACTTTTAAGGCATCTGCTGCCCAAACTTATGCATTGGAATCTTTCGCAAAAAGCCTAATACCAAGTGTGGTAAGTGTAAAAATATATATGTATGTATCTCATCTAGGAGTGTATATTGTTCTTGGTAGCGTGGTCCGTGTAAAATTGGAAAGTTTTTGATGAAAGGAGTTTGGGAATGTTTGTAGAGTTCAATCCATCTATCTAGCCTTACATAATATTCTTATAAAGTCCTTAGGGAAAAAGACACAAGGAAGCCGTTGGTTGAGAAGAGCAAAGCATCAGAGTGCTTTTCACCACAACCCAGACATGAAATAAAGAAGTTCTAACTGTATCCGAAACGAATTCTCCGTATACTCTCCATCTCCTGTCTGGAGAAAGCATAAGACGGAGACACAGGCTTGCCTCTCGATCCTCTCCAGAAATAAGACCAAACTGAAGACACGACGACTACTCAAGCTGGAAAACAGCTTCTGGGCTTCGATATGGAAAGGAAGGAAATGGCTCATCCCGTTTTTCAACTTTTTACACACATACAAACACACACACACACACATTTGGCCAGAGGAATGAAAAACTTTGAACACAGTTGAGATGAACAATAATACATAATCATAATAATAATCATGTGAAAGGGAATGAGTATGGTTTGTGTTCAATGTGAAGAAGAAAGACTATACTTATCCATACTTTACTTATATTATACTTTTTCGTGTCATCTCTTGTGGTCTCTTCCCCAAAAGATGTGGGGCAAGTTTGACATACATTTCACTATTATTTTTAAGACCCTTTTGGCCGGTTTTTAGTACCGAGTAACAAGTACAATGTGAGTATGCAGTACTCACTCAGTACTTTTGGTTCTTACTGCCTTCTCCTGAATACCAACTCAAAGTCTCAAAGTACAGTACTCTGCTGCTTCTGCCTGCACTAAAAGTCAAAAGGTTATATATGTATGTTAAGTAGTTGTGACGAGATTCCATTGAAACCCGAGTCCCCTTAGATATTATTAAGATGCGAGTACGAGTTTCCTTTCACCACCAGTTCTTCCAAAGAGTACGTACTACATTTCTTCACTTATGGAATCCTCTGGAGAGACCAAAATGCATCCACACAGAGACTTATTCTTGTGCTAAGCAGTCCCGCTTGCTTCACTGCTTTCTCCCGTACTACTTCACAATATTAAAATTTACATGTTTTTTCCTCACACACAAAAATAGAAAAATTACAGACGACAAGCACGTGGATATTCCAACTTCGAACCAACTCCCAACCTTCGAAAAACTTCGTATATTATAATAAGTATTGTTGTGTGTCTCCCCCCTTGTCATTCCTTCGTCCTCAGATATTCTTATTATTATTACACAAAACTTGAGCACCCTGAAGTTGGATGATTATAACGGTTCATAATAATGCTTTGCTTAGAAGAACAAAACCTTCTTTGCAATCCGTTTCTTTAGTTGAGAGTCTTGAGAAAGTACGAGAAAAAGCTCTCTCATTCTGTTGTGTCTCAATTCTGTCTTCCATCCGAATGCCTTCGTAGTTTTCGCAGTTATTTTATGCTTCGAGACAATTTCATTCTTAAGTAAATGAAAGGATTTGGAAGAGTGAAACAAGTCTTTATCAAAATAATATCTTTGAATCTGAGTAAACCGAGGGAAAGAATGGAGGCATTGATAGAGATTGGGTTTTGGGTGTTTGCTCTTCCAAGACGAGAGAGAGAGATTCTTGTCTAAATATTTATTGCATTGTTTGGTTGAATGGTATGTGTAAATTGTGGAGTTTATGATGATGTCTCCCAAAGACTCTTTCACCGGAACACAAGTACACGCTTAGCCTTCATAGAATTACATTTTAGGAAAAGGAACACTCCTCACTACTCACTATGATGATGATGAGATGTGATGGGTTTAGATAAGAAGAGGAAGCAAAGGACTAACTCTGGACTTTCACTTGGTTCATTAAAGAAGGAATTCATAATTCAATAGCGAGAGAGTTTTGTTGATGGTACACAAACCTTAGATACACGTCTTGTGTACGCGTTTGGCTCTCCTTTTACTATTAGTCCATCTCCTTACATTCTCTACTTTTTGTCAGTTTTCCGTTCCTTGAATTCCCCCAGGAAATTTTAGCCTTTCATTTCACAAGCGACTATTTTTCTCTCGATAATATCAACACAGCGTGGGTAGTTTTTTCACTATTCTCTGGCTCTCGCTAAGCACAACTTACTTTTACTTGCTTACTTAAGATGAATCATACATAAGAATCCATTCAAGATTTATGATGAGAAAGCACTTTTCTCTCTTTTAGTCTTAGTCAGTCTTCGCCTACACTCTACTTACCTTGCCTACCACTGGCAGCCTCGCTACTACCGCTGCTCCTGCACCAAACCCAGTTTACCTTCCAGCTAGAAAGGTACATAGGTAACGCACCAAGTCACAGATGGATGTGGATTAGATAAGGTACAATTCATTCGGAAACATCTCTTTCGCATTTGCTTTTACTTTCGCAAAATATCAAAGAGCACGGAAAAATTAGGGAGAAATTAGGTTCACGAACGAAAGAAGGAATAAATGCTGTTTTACTACCTATATACACACACACGTATATTATTTTCATTTTTACCTCGTGGTCGTTGATGAACCATGTAAAGTTGAGTGAATGCGAAACTTTCCCCAAGGAACAGTTCGCTTTCCCTGTTTCACCTGGGTAGTAACTTAATTGCTCCGCTTCGAGCCTTGGCTCCGTTACTGCTGTTAAGTCTATTGCTGAAATACCAAAACAGCATAGATGAGTTTTAACTTTCATTCCAAGAACTAAAATCTGATCTTAAAACATGACCAGAACATTTCAGACCGTACTTGAAGGATCACAACCAATCACAACACACAGTAACAAGCTGATTCATTATTTCACCTGACGGAAATGACAAGTTAGATTGAAATGCCTGAATTAATTGAATGCAAGTCTGTACAAAGAATCCATCAATTAGGACACAAACTGTGAGATTGTGTGTGTCTCTCTCTAATGCCGCAAGATACATCAAGAGTAAAGTATTTCAAAGAGATCACTAGATCAAAGAGACCTGAATATATATTTGGTAATGGGAGGTACGTGACGAACCTTGGAATTATTTCAACGCATCTTTCACGGTTCTGGTTTCACAAACGAGAAGCGAGAAGGCTGTTACTCGCTTTGATTGATCTGATTACAAGGCAAAGTGATACTGATGCATGAAGTCTGTGTATTGTGCATTATTTATTTTTAATTTGTGGTTTCTCATCCTTGCACTTTGTGTGTTAAGTAAAATTTACATCAGAAAGAACCAAATAAATTGTAAGCCTGAGGGACAACCAGAGATATCATTCGAATTTTTTAATGTAGAAAGTCTACAGAGACATGCAGAGATTCAAATATATCTCCTTTAATTAAGGGAAATGGAATACTACTGTGTATGATGACTCACTCCAATTTGACGTAATTCTAACCTCATCATCGACTAATTGTGTCGAATTTGAATCCTCAGTAATTAAAGGTGACACGTGACAGGATTGTTTGTGTAACCACAAAATTAAGAAGTTTTCCTATACGCATACAAGTCAATGTGCGGTTTTCATTCAATTATTCTGCCTTTGAAACTTTGAATACACATCTTCAAGAGTTTTCATAGTGTAAGAAACAACATATAATATAATTTGATTTAATTGCTTACCCACTACAGTAAGATCCTGACTCGACTCAAATGTTTGAAATGTAATTTCCGCTGACACAGCACATCGGAATCTTCCTGAGCTCTCAAGCATCACGTTAGTCAGAAGAATATCATGATCGTTGCAAGCTTCTTCCTGGAAACAAATAAAACACACACACTGTGAATCCAACCCATCAGTTAAATTACTTCAATCTCCTTGCTGCACTCCACCTTCCAAACACAAATTGCACATAAATATTTCAAGGTTCACCTACATCCAATTCTACCCATTTTAAAGTGCGTCTCTCATAGCCCCATAACTTAATTTCTTTCCCTTCCCACAGACGATCTCTAATAAAACCTCACTGCGAGTTTTCTTCCCTGAATCTCTTCGTTGATCCAATCGAATTGCAAATACACCCGAAATATCCGTGCAGATACTCAGAAATCTATCGAAATGGAAATAAATACGAAGTGAAATGCGAGGGGAAAGGAGTTGTCACATAAAGTTAAGTCTGCCATAAAGAAAATTCCCTATTGACTAGATGACTAAATTCCATCTTGATGTAAACCCAAGGACAACAAGATTCCTTATACGGATTCCTTATTTCCTGCTTCTCGCAGACTAAACCACCACCACCACCACCTCCACCACCAAACCTCTTCTTCTCCTCCTTCCTTGTTTCCCTTGTATTAAATTATCCAATCCACAAAGCAATTCAATGATTCATTTGTCTTATTCAACTCCACTTTCCCAATAGAAAACACTCTTAAATGGTCAAACCTCAGAAGAAACCCTGTGGGATAAAAGTCCTGAGTGGAGAGGAGCTCTCCGAGTCAGATCTCAAAGCAAAGAGTGCCCACCAAACGGGGAGACTGCTTTCTTTCTTTCTCTCCTCTATTTGCTTGTGTAATCAACTTTCTTTTTTGTGGCTTTCTTTTCTCCCACCACCGCAGTCTCCCTTTTTATTTCAAAATGATCGCATACACACACACTCTCTCTGTCCCTCTTTTTACTCAGTCTCTGATACCAGCCAACATCACTACCATCATTATCATCCTCATTGAGACATTGCCAACCCAAATCGATGCAGGAACATATCTCGAGACGATCCACGAGGTGCATTTCCATTTTCTTATTCCACCAAGGTTTTCCATTCACTTCGGCAAGTAGGAATTTATGCCCATTACAATTATTCCCCAATAGAAATTCCTTCACTCTTGGGTGAGCAGTTGAACACCAATCTCTTCCCTATCTATCTTAACACTAGCTGAAAGATCGTCTTTTCTAAATCCACTTGAACCTCACCCAATATCTTTATATCGCTCTCATCTCTACCTCTGCACAAACTTAACCTTTCCTCTGGTATTCATGAGTGTATACATATACGGAGAGTGAATGTCCTCCTTAATTCCACTCTGAGAGTCTTAGCAGACATTGATTATACTCAAGTATCGTATAATGGTGTGCGTGAAAAGAAGCATTAGACTAGAAATCCCTTACATTAAAGGAGAGTCCAGGGTAGTCGAAGAATTTCTTGGGTGGGGCTTCCTTCGGGACGAATCTGTAAAACTCCTGAAGTCCTCTGTACCACTTAACAGCGTAGAGAGAGTCATTACCCAACTTGTAATTACACTGAAGCTTCACATGCTCTCCTTGATGGACGTATCGAGGTCCTTCTAGTCGCACATCGCTTAGTCCATCCAACCCTGAAATTGATAAACAACCTCTCAATGAGATTTTAATCACACTCTCTCCTTATAAAAGAGGCCCGTTAATTAGGCCGATGCTTCGCCTTGTAGAGTACCAAATCAAATTAATTTAGAAAGGAAGTGGAGCGAAGTGTCTGAGGAGGAAGGAAGGCCTCACAGTGATTCTTCTTTCATTGGCACACTCACTCTCTCTCTCTCTACATTATTTATTATTCCTTCTATTTCTCCGAATGAGATGCAAATTGACAATTTATTATTTCACTCCTACTGGCAACTGGGTCGGCAGGCGGTGGTGGTAGGTGGCCTGTCCTTCTCTTTACGTGAGTGTGTGTGTGTCTTTTACGAAATTCCATTTGCGCTGCATCAAAATGCAATTTTTCTCTTTTCCCATCCTTTATTCGTTTTTATTACGGAAATACACACGGAGAAAGAGAAAATGGAGAAAGTCATAAATCTCTTAAAGGAAGAGACACCTGCCTGGTCTCATCTCATCTGTTGAACATTTGATATGCCCCGTTGAGCTTGCATCATGGAGAATTGAATTGAATTCCGATTCCCTTTCCCTTCTCTCTCTCGATGCAATCTGGTTCCTCTCCTCTTCTAGCCGAGAAAGAACTCTTAGGCTGGGAAAAACGGAATATTCATGTCATATATGGAAAACTACGAAGAATATAAATGACTCTTCGATGCCAACTTGCAACTACAGGGGAACTAATACTACTTACAGCGCTGAGCTCCGTACCCGTACCACCAGAAGTTCGAGGAAAGAGCACAGGAGACTCATTCAGCTGAATCAGATAGATTTTTACAAGAGAAAAGTTACCTCTTTGGGAAATACAACGGAAAGGTATACAGACAGAATATAATGTCCCGTGCACAAAAGAAAGAAGATGTATACTCTCCATGTAATAAGAACGGATAAAGGAATCTAGAATTCCACAGGATACACCGTGTTGTACTACATTTGGGACGTGAATGAGAAGTATAAAGAGGAATGAACAACCGATCCTTTTCCCTTTCAAACTCGATCATCTCTCGTGAACGCAGAGATCACTGTTTTCTAATGAAACGGATGTTAACAAACACACACATACTTTCTCTTTCGTACAGAAACTTATTCATTCAGTTCCCTGCGAAAAAACAATACGCATGGAAGGAAATAATGAATTTTATCTGAGTAATTATCTATTCTCATGAGCTGCGAGTGTGCATATACTCATTTCTTACTACACTGGTAAACGTTAGAAAATCTAAGAAGCCATGCTTCTGTGTAAAACGCTCGATCTCTTCGAATGGAAATAGTTGATGAAAAGGTTAATTCTTGGAAAACCCGTGTAGTGGAA
The DNA here is from genome assembly GCA_034696625.1 of Isotomurus palustris. Classification (NCBI taxonomy): domain Eukaryota; kingdom Metazoa; phylum Arthropoda; class Collembola; order Entomobryomorpha; family Isotomidae; genus Isotomurus; species Isotomurus palustris. The sequence continues at coordinate 20,385 of JAQGAD010000566.1, read as the reverse complement.
GTTGTGCAGAATACAGAGGTTATTATGCACAGAAGGGTACACAATGTTCAGGGCTAAAGCATTAAGTACACAGTACACACAGACGAAGCATTTGGAGTGATGTAGTGCAAGTGGTATACAAACTTTGAAACATTTCATTCCTGCCTGAGAAGGACGAAGAGGCCGTCGCAAGTGCAAGGTGGCTGCTGGGAAAGTTGGTCTGGAAGTGAAGTCTCCCTCAATACTTTTACTTTGGAGACAAATGACAAGGTGAAAGTTGTATTCACTACAGAACACACACACACACTATATTGCACTGCTGCTAAGCCTCAATGGGTAGCTACTTACTATAGCAGGTTACTTTCCCTTCTTCCCCACGGCTTGATTTGCCATTAAAAGAACAACTCTACTTGTTCTACCACTGCACATTTCCTCCGTCCGTCCACCATAAGGCTCTCTCGTGACAAATTGGATGTCTGTGCTCAACTATTATTTCCGTATCGATCACTTAACGAGATCAAAACTTAGTTGGATGTAAATCGTATTTCATCAGAGGCAGAAAGGGAGAAAGTACACACAAATCCAACTCACAGTTTCACTCTGTCTCGGCAACATACTCAGCAAATTTATAGAGAAGGGGAGACGTAGGGATTCAATTGCATTTATTTCTCAAATCTCAAAACTCCCGACTTACCAGGGTTGCATATTTTCTTTGTACGATATCCAACATTTTCCTTTGTAAATAACCATTTCTCTCGGTACCTATCTACATGGGTAGTAGTACATATGCATATGGAATAATATGGATACACGCACACAAATGTGAACCGAGAACACATGTGCTCACGAAAAATATTATTTCCCTTTTTCATTTATTGATCTTATTCTCAAATTGGGAATTCCATAAACGTATTCTGCTTCGAAGAATGTTGAGTAGAAGTTGACATGAAGATTATTGGATTTCTCCTTCAGGTTATCATCATCATCATCATGATGAGAGAGATATTTTATCAAACCAGTGATACAACATTTTTGAATAAGCAGAATCTAGTAGTACTAAATTGTAAATGCCACAAGTATTTGGAAATTCAGATTATAATAGCAATCCCAGTATCCTATCTTTACAACGATATATCTTTCACGACAGACAACTCAACATCCCATCTGTTGTAAGGTATGATATTACATGGTTTTTAAACCAATTTCAGCCGTCATGTCAATTCAATCCAACAACTATGTTCGTAGAGTGTCAGACCAGCTCAATAATTTTAATCAGAATTGCATGAGTTACATAACTAGAATGTGTTTACAAATAGAAACACACGGAACTGAGGATGTCGAAACAGATCATAAGCAGAGTGGAGATGAGAGATGAATGAAACAGGAAGGAGGTTTAATGGGATTCAGAGAACACAGGTAATGGATTAAACATGTGTGTGGTGAAAGCAAAACGAGTCCGCCTTGTGGATTTGTGTCAACGAAAGACTCTCTCCATCTCGCTTCTCTACACACAGTTCTTTCAAACACTCATCTGCATGTTAGACTCACAAAAGTATTCGCCGACCTAAATTAGAATTTCAAAACGCAAAATTCATTATCTTCTATTTACTGAACGAGTCTCCACACAACTAGACTGCAAGTGAGGAGGAATATGTCTCGACTGCAGAACAAGAGTTTATATAAGAAAGTCAACAGCATTGTTATCAAGTCTCCTTGTGTACACAGACATATTCTCAGTATAATTAGCACTCTAAGCAAACACAGGATGGGGAATATCTTGCTGTCACATCTTGACATGACACTCAACCAAGTTCCCTTTGAACAAACAATCTTCGTCTATATTGCTTCCACATTACTGGCGGTGGCCAACGAATTAAGCTATAATGAGAGACAGAAAGCACTAGACAATTTGCCCTAACAGTAAAAATCTAGACATGTGGAAGTGGAAGTGAGTTTGGTGGTTGGCAGCATTGTCACTGGTGTGTGGGTAGAGTATATATATGTGTAGTTGGTCGTGTAGGAATGGAGAGGTCGGATGGACCCATCATTCTAATTAAAGGCCACAAAATTTGGCACATTAACCCAAAATTGTCACACACAATCATTGATACAGCCATTAACAAAGGAGATAATGGGTGGTGAAAGTATGTTGTTGTGATAATAAGTCGAGGATGGGACGGCAGGAGAAAGCATTTATCTTTAGTGAGGAAGTTCAACTCGTTCATGAAGGAACGAGGAGAGAGAGAGAGAGAGTCTCTCACAGTCTCCACCCACTCGGCCTGCATTTCCCGTGGAAATGGGAATCATTTCCCATTCAACACAGAATATAAACACATTCTGTAACACTACACACACAACCAGCAGGGCCAGCAGCAGCAGCAGCAGCAGCAGTAGTACCAATAGAGACGAGGATAAAGACCCAGCAATTCCCATTGTATCCCAATTAACAAAGTTGCGTATCTGGAGAAGAATGTCCAATAGCTACACATGACTATTGTTCCGATGATTTTATAGTTGGCTTTTGTCTTCTCGTGTAGAAAGTAGGTAGTTTGAGGGAAAGTAAAACATTTAGTCGAAAGACCAAAAGCCAAAGACTAGTCTGGTTGTTACACACGACTAAAAGCGTAGGTAGACACAAAGTTATGCTTTATTTGAGGCATTTTATCATCATGCATTTTGTATGGAGGCCAAAACACTTTCCCCATGAGACTTGACTTACATTCCAGTACAAAACCCGAAGGATGAATTCTCAAATTGAAACATTTCCAGTTTCCATCCAGTGAAGTCATCGTCTACGGGATATTGTATAAGTGTACATCGGCAGCAGCAGCAGCAGCAGAAGCAACATTACCAAGAACCACCACCACACTTCTTCTTCACCAACTAAAATCTCCCTTTCATCCACATGCATTCTTAATGGCTCACTCTGCACACACTTCTCTCTCTTCAAAACACATTCAAAGTCCCTTTTATCCTCACATTAGACCCATTTCCTACCTACGTATCAGCCGTTACCTTTTCTTCTCCATTCAACACTACTTAGAATAAATACCCCCACCAACGGAGCTTAACAAGTCCCCACCTAACTACAAAAGCAGCCGAGAAACTCTCGAAGAGAGAGGAGAGAGAGAGCTAACGCTCAATCTCATGTCATGACTGCAGTGGACTCATTTGACTACTAAGTAACAACTTACACTCGTACTTTCTATTCAATCCAATCCTGGTTAAAACCCACTACCACCCAGGCAGTCAGAACTCTCTGTTTCCTCTCTACTATCCTCTTCATCACCAAAAACTCACTTCCAAGCTTCAAATGCAGTCGGTTGATGATGATGACTATGATGAAGGAGCAGAAGGAAGATGAGATAGAGAGAGACTTGAGACTTGACTGCCACCGTATTACTTCCACTTCCCTGCCGACTCCTGAGGTGTGTGTACATGTGCAAGATGAACTCAGTCTGCCCATTCTGGAAGCAACGGAGGAAGAAATGACTTGAGAAATTGTGAACGAAGGTAGAGTCATGAGTTTTAGATGAGTGCCTCTTCCTCATCAACATTTGGATTAGCACATCTCTCTTCGCCGTGTGTATGGACGAAGAAGAACTCGGCGAAACTGCATGTGAAACTCTTCTCTCTGTCACTTCCAGAAATTCCAACTCATCTGATCCAAAACTAAACTTAATCCAGGAAAGTAGACAAGAAGAAAGTACCTATCCCTGTCGGAACTTTAACTAGATTACCCCTCCACTCTCTTCCTCCCTCAGACGTTATTACAGCCTGTTATGTGTGTGTTATGGCATGAGAAATGAAACGATTGATATGCTGCTGGCATGGTTTTGGCTGACGGAGTGAAACATATCTTTGTACTTTCTCCTTCTGGCCTAACATATCCTCAGCCTTGCAGGCAACTTTGTCAGAACAGAAATACTTCTCCGGACCTGTATCGCCTCTAAAATCTTCATCCTCCATTTCTTACGAGTTTACGTATATTCTACCCTTCCCTTACTAATAGTACACACCGTACACAGACAAACGCGCGGTAAGTCCGTCTCTCCAGGTTCTCTTTTGGTCAGGCAAAGTTATAAAGCCTCAAACCTTCTCGGAATAGGATGATTCCAACTTCATACCTTTACAGATATCTTACATCTCTGAACGAGTAGGACAACGCAATATATTAAACCTTCACCCAAAAGAGCCAAAATAAAATTGTATGGGATGTAAGTTGGAGTAAATATGTGGCTGAATATATGGCAACTCAAGTAATATAGGTAGAGATGCGCACAGGTACTTAAGGGAATGTGGGTGCTGAGCTGACTAGGGTGTGTGATAGTGTGGGAGTATAGGTACACCTTTCTCTCTCTCTCTCTCTCTCTCTCTCTAAGGTTGTCATCGACTTCCAAAATCTTTCCTTCCTTCCTTCCTCTCCTCGCGTAGTTTATGAGAAATTTCATGTGGGTACGACAGGCCGAACTAAATCGAGATTTTTCTTCTTTAAAACTTCAGTAACAGGAAGAAAAAAATCCGGCTCAGCTAAAGAGGATTTCGGGTTTGGTAGGAAGAAGTATGCATAACCTGTGTCATAATTTATATCGAGGTGGACTTGGAGAAACCTGAGGAGGAGAGCAAGAAGACGAAGCTCCAGGGATGGGTCATACTTCGTTCGTATATTTATATGTACATGTGTGTGTGTGTGTGTGTGGGAGAGTTTTTCAGTGAAATGGAGGTCGATGAAGGAAAGCCAAAACCACTGCCAAATTCGAAAGGTTTCAATAAGTCTAAAAAGGGAGGGAGAGGCATTTTTTCCTCGTCGTCCCCTCAACTTTTTCAGATATCCATTCAAGTTAAGAAACAACAAGTTTGAAAGAAGATTTTTCATGTGAAATGGCTCAGCTTAGACTAATGTCTCGTCTAAAAGGTTACTCGTGTTCCAATTTCACCGTCGTAAAGCTCCAGAACCCACCCACCCATCCAAGTTTATTTCATCGAATTCGAAAGAAAGGCCAACGAACGTATCGTTTTGACTCATCAGAACGAAACTTTCACAATTTCAACTACTTTATCCTTTCGTCTCATCTCACTCAAGGAAATGAATACTAAACCATCACACCTTACTCACATCAAAAAGAAAGTAATTGAACCAAAAGTACTTCAGCAGCGTGCATGTGTGTGTGTGTGGTGAAAGTCGAACTTCTTTCTTTTTCAAAATGGTTAAGACTTACTGCTCCACTGTTACACACACACACACACATCACATCTTGTTGGAATTCCAAGTGCTTCTCTATTTCATCCATAGACATTTATGTATTCACCTATTCCACCAAAGAAATAAGTCAGTTCAGTTGTACACACACACAAGCTTCTATTCCTTCCACACAGCCTCAGGTTAACTTCAGCTTTCTCCTAATATGTTGTCTAAACAAAATAAAACATACAACGCATTGCTCACCTCACCCATTCAAAAACACCGTGCTTACAACTTATGTAAACTCTTATTATTACTACAGTACACACGGCCAGGTGTACTTGTAAACAAATACATCGTCAAAAATATCTATTTGTATGGCTCCAAGTGAAATCTGGGTTCGTCCATTGAATCCCAACCCAACTACAATAAATATTAGGAGCTCTTGTGGAAAACACACACAAACACAGAGTCCAATGTTACTTTCTCCACCAAAAAATCCTCCGTAATCCCAACAGACCTCCACAGATTTATAATGTCAACTTCTGTTCACTTACGTATTTGCTCAAGTTATCCGTGTGTGCTGGCATTTGGCATGAGATGAACGGGACAAAATAAACACGTGCGATTGAACATTGTAATTCCTGATCAAATATTTGTTCTCGTCTCTCTCTCCTTCGCATATATCGTGTGAGTGTGTCGTCCACAGTCCATTCTACCTAATCGGAGAGGCGTCGAACACACAACCTCTGACGTGTCTGGCCACTCTTTCTCTCTCTCTCCTATGAATTCACCTCTACGAGAGACAGATGAACAACTAAGTACTATCCAGAGACACGTGTGCAATTTCTAAAGTTATATTTATACATGTAGGGCATAAGACTTGCCAAAGTATTTCCTCACGAAATCGGTCTTCAATCTCTCTCTCTCTCTCTTCTGTGTATTCACAGTAAACACCGAATTCTTCTTTCCTTTTGCCACCACCATCGTACGAATCTCCTGCATGTACAAAGTCTAAGGTAAAATTGTGTGAATACACACACACCGAAGCCTGACTTGTGATGTCCTTATGCAGACTGCACACTCACAATTCAAGAATGAATTCAATTCATCCTCGAGAGTTTTCCTGTATGCAAGTAAACTTCAAACCAATTCTCTAAATTGGTTTCCCTTGTTGTATTATTCTCCCTCCACTTCCACTCTCACACACTATAGGCGATTTGGATAAGGCGATTATTTGCACCGGTGAGCAAAACAATAATACTTATGATGTAGAAAGTGAACGGGAAGAAGGCCAGTGAAGTAGTGACGAGTGACTGCTAAGGATATCTTCACGTCTAAAAACTTATACACACACACACACACCCATAGACATATACATATCTCTTTATATTCTTACACACACACCTCCGATCTTTCACTTCTTTACTAACATTAAAGAGAAAGTACAAAAGCCCCATTAGATTTACGCTGCTTACTCTGTGAAACTTGTTTTTGTGTACTTCACCAGAAAGAAGGGTCAAAGTTGGACTGTGTGAGTATGATTATTATTGTACGGTACATTAAATATACTTTCCTTCCTCGAGTAATTATTGTTATGACTAGAGAGTGACGTTTATTACAAGAAGGAAGATGTTCTACCTTACCTGTTATTAGAATGACAAGGGTCAGGCCCATTCGTAAAAGCTTCCTTCCGGAGAAATCACCCAGATTAAGATAATGCATTGCTCCTCTCCTCACAAAAATCCTTTATCTTCTTCTTCTTCTTCTTCTTTCCTCCTAAACTCTCTCGAAGAGCTTAATTCTTTCCCAACAAAAGTTTCACCTGCTTTGGCCCCGTGCTTGACTTTTTCTTTCGCCACTTCTCAGAACTCCAACCACCCGAGATACTCCGGAGGAGGAGGAAGATGATGATGACTGACGAAAAACAGTTTCAAAAACTATATTATTTACTTTCCTGCGACTTCTTTGATGCGTTTTACTCTCCAGAATAAAACTGGTAGTGCTTTTGAATTTTATTCAATTTACTCTGTCTCTCTACTTCGTCTACGTGCGTGTCTATCTTATGTGTGACTGACTCTGTGTGTCTCTATTTTTCTTCTTGTGTTTTTTCTTTATGGGAAAAACTTTATCCTTTTCCCTAAGTGGTTTGCAAGATATTTTTCGTATAGAAGGGTAGTTGAAGAAATGTATGAGGAATGATGTGTGTGTGTGTGTCTGTGTGTATTTTAACTCGTCGTCGAGTTGGAAGATTCGCTGAGTGCGTGTCTCTGTCGGATGAAATGCAAGGGAAGTGTAACTTGACTATTATAGACTCACAGTCTCCAGTCAATGTTACATAACTCTTGTGTGTGAAACCGGTTGATCCTTCGACAAAAGGGTTGCTTTCGCTGAGATTCACTCTACCAACCTAAACTAATACTTTGAGTTCCGTATGAGACTTCTAATAAAAACTGTGTGTGTATCATGTGCCTCTACTAGTTTCTTCTAACGGTCTAAACTCAGTTACGTTTCTGCAGAGAAGTATATATAAGTATACTGTAATATATAGTAAGCCCTTCACGGCAATAGAGATGTAGAATAAAGTTAAATTTTGAAATACTTTGAAAGGAGAAAGTTTTTTGGGGCTGGTGAAAGCTATTTGTCTTGAGACTCTGAAGGATGAACGGAACTAGTTGAGATCTCAATTTGAAATGGAAATATCTCTGGCCAAGAAAGAGGAATCAGTGCCCCTCCACTTTCTCCCTGCAAGAATAAGAATTGAGTTCTTGCCTCACTTTGTGCTGTGCTCAGTCCATGAGACGACAAATGGGAGAGAACCAGAGAAAACCTTTTGGTTTCGGGAGAGACTTGAGGTTTCCCTGTGTAATCTGAGAATAAGAACTGAAAGGCAAAGGTAGGTGCACAGAGAGACAGAGTGAACTTTCAGAAGAAGACTTGCTACACCAACGGACTTTTACACGATGTTATGATGATATACGTGTGTAAGTTGTTCTTGGATCTCCTGAGGAAGATGCTGTGTGATCTCCTTCAGAGTTCACTGTGGAATGTATGAAGTTCCCTAGCGAAGCATGAGGCTCAGGCACCACCACATACCATCATCATCATCACATCTCCCTGCTAAAACTAAACGGAGAAGAACAACTCTAGAACTCAGAGTAGTAGTAGGAGAAGCAGTAGTAGCTCAGTCTGTAGGAGTAGAGTTAGTATTGCATCGTTGTGTGTGAGGTAGAGAGAGAGAGACCAGCAGATGCGAATGAGAGTCAAAAAAGTCGATGAAAAACTCAACAAAGACGCAAACTCTTGGCTCAGTTAGGGTCTGTGGTACTGGTGTGTGGGTCCTCAGCTCGAGGACCACAGACCTTAACAGACTAGTCATCCAGTGAGTAGTATGGCACACTGCGTGGAACTGCCTTCGTAGCTTTCTCTCCACTTCATTCACTCAGGTTGGGAGAAAGTCTTCTCTGAGGGAGAAAGTGAAATTGATGTGGACGAATTTCCGTCCACTTTTTCACTCTCCACTTTTCCTCTCTTTACTTTGTTTGAGGGAGTTGTTGTTCTGAATCTCAGATAAACGACGAGACTCTTCTCGAACAGCACACACACACACACACACACACAAACTCTCGTAGTGTGTTCCAAGTAGCAGTCCTTCATGTTAATAAGTTTGCTAATAATTTATCCACTAAATCCCCACATTTTGGCATCAAATGACAACCTTATTCTTCATGAAGAGAGTTAATAGTTGGATGGAGATAAGTGGGATTCGGATGGGATGTCGAGAGACTCTAACACAACCATGTTGAGTGGTGGTAGATGAGATTATGTGATTGTCGATTTATCCTCTCTCTCTCATCCTTAAACTCTGTATGACTTTTCAACCTACACCAGAGAGTCAGTAGATAGTAGGAATATATTATTCCGGATTCACTAATACCCCCTTTCAATTCTATCTAGCTTTCTAGACGAAATAGGAATCATCATTTTTATGGGGTACACACATCCGCAGCTTAACGGAGGTTAGGAAAGCATTATTATTACATCATGCATGAGAGACTAAGGGCAAATTGAATGAGACTTCAATTTGCTCCTACATTTGTTTGATTTCCACATGAAGAATGATTCCCAAGACCTCCCAGCTATGATGCAGAATAAATTATTATGAACACAAGTTTTAGTCTGTTACGAAATTTGAATTTTCTTCGTAGTCACTGTTCCTCAGTCTTTGCTACATTGAACACTTCTGCGGTCAAAAATATTGGGCTTTTAACACTTCTTGTGTGTAGAAGAAACGCGTCACACGTGGAAACACTTTCTATATAATTGCGTTATAACACGCAATCCCTCAAGAGCTGTAAAGACCAGTGTGAAGTACAAACAATAGACAAAATTGTTTCTTCGCCACTCAATCTCGCTTAAGAAAAAACCCCGTATTATTTCATTCCTTTGCGTAATGGTTATTAATCATAATTACAAACATTTGCGAATGCTTAATTGCACAATGAAATGACTCTACACTCTACAAAAACACATCATCATCTTCTGTTTTCTGACTGCAGAAGATCATTTTCTTGACATCACCAAGCAGAGAAGTTTATGCTAACTACCGCATAAAGTTTTTTATAGTACGAGTGTTCTCTTCTGATTATCTTGTGTACATCTTAATTGCATTCTTGTGTACCACAAAAATCTCCGTTTTGTTACGTAATTGTCTACAGTTTTTGTGGACGAGATCTTGGCTTGGCGTACCTGCTGGACACACTGAAGACTGGTTACTTCTTCTTCAGCCAGTTTTGTCGGTGACTTCATCCGAGAGGCGATTATTTATCTCTCATCTGATGCACTCTACGTGCATTTTCTATAAACCTGATGGAAGAATTGGTTGTCCTGTCACTGATCCTTCTCACGTAAACCTCTTAAAAAGTCTTTGAAAAATTCATGTCGGATGAGGTAATAACTTCAACTCCCAAGTCGGGAGTGAGCTAACATTTTTTGCTGAATAAGGCTGTGAGGTTCATTTAATTAAGGTAGTCCCACCCTGTTTCATTTTGGTAAGAAATAGATATTATAAGGATATAACTTAAGTCCACTCTCACTACAATTACATGCAATCGCAACATTTGCAACTCAAAGTGTGCTAACTAACTTCCAAGTTTCACTCAATGGATCTCTGAAAGATAAACGCCTTGAGGAAGACAACCCAGGACGAAGGAAATTACAAAATTCTTTAAAATATTCATTTATCATTACACACTTGTCATTTCAGTTGTAAGAACAACCTTTATTTCTCATCAATCCAATGTGCATGTAATTTATTATTGTTCTTGACTTTACCAGAGATTTCCTCACGAAACCTTTTGCCGTTTGCCCATCGTTTTACCCTGAAAAGTTTACTCGTAAAGTTTATCTCGTCCGCAAGGGTAATTGGAAAGAGTCCTCTCTGTTTCCTTCGAATCTTCTGCAAATTATCCACTTTTTATAAAGTCTCTTGTGATCATCTCCAAAGTTTCATGAGCTTGAGCACACAAACCTGAAACCATATTCACAAGCACATTGCAAACAATTCCACAACCTTGATATTTAATGTTTGATCTCGTGATGAAGAACAGCTACTTAATTCGTGAAAATCGAGTCTGATTGATTGATTACAGGAATTACCATCTCACGAATTGTGCTGCTCGAGCTCTTGATTCACGACCTTTCAAATTCTACCTCACATGATCTGCTATCCCTTATTCATAACGTCATAACATTTCCAACGTAATAACAAAGTACTTGCGATTTCAATTTCAAGTCGCATTCAATATCTACTAAATAACAAGCTCCTCCATTCAAGTACCACTGAACAATGACATATAATGATCCATGACGTGTTTACCTTTAGGGTTGGACTTGGGCATACATTCAAGTACTTACAAAAGATTACAAGACAAATGAGTTCTGAATTTCAGAAAAAAACCTTCGGATGGGATTTCATCATCATTATCATTTCTCTGTCACTCATAACACAAACACATTACCATTATTATCAACTTATCAGCTCCACAGACATTATACAGAGTATCTTCTGTATCTACACATGGGTCGATTTAGTTTTTATCACTTAAAGTGTAACCCAGCCACATGCCAAACTAGCCTTTTGCATCCAACCTTAGATAACCGTGTGAAGTGTTAACAGACCGAAAGAGCTATTTCATGATGTCATTACTAATTAATTACACACTTCACATGTACTTAATCCGACCGAGATATCGAGAATGGTATAAATGCGTGACAACCCATCACCTTCCTTACATTTTAATTCACCTTCTCCTGGTCTTGTTCCAGTCTAAAAGTTATTAGCGAATGAAAAAATCATTTATTACATTTTTGCAAAGCCCTGTCTCACCTTCTCATTACTTTAATTTCCTCGACGGAAAAAATCTTTCAAACTAAAGCGATAGTAATAAGTCTCACTCAAAATCTGCAATGTCAGCTTCTTCAAGGCCAACTACATGGGGAATAATTGGAGCTGGTGAAATTAGCCACGATTGGGCAATCGCTGCTTCAACGTTACCGAAAGACGAACACCGAGTTTTAGCTGTGGCAGCTAGAAATCCCGACCGAGCTAAGAAATTCGCGGATCTTCACAAAATCCCCAAAATCCACAATTCATACGAAGATTTGGTGAAAGATCCTCAGATAGGTCAGTTAGATTTCTTTTTACTACTCCCTAGTTTCTATATTCTGCAAATTCTGCTCCCGTTTGCACTAGTTAGAGTCTATATTGGTCCAATAGGCTAATGAATTCCTCGTTCAATTTGAATGCAAATGAGTTCTTGACTCGAGCTTACAGCCTCGCTCTCCATTCGCAGTCTCTTGTCATACTCCCGATAAATAACCGTTTCAATTTTATTTCTAAATCTCTTTCAGATGTTGTTTATATCGGAATACTCCACACGGAACATCTTCCCGTGGGTAAAGTAGCTCTTGATCATGGAAAGCACGTCTTGTGCGAGAAGCCTTTGTGTCTCAATGCGAAAGATACGAAGGAACTGGTTGAGTATGCACAGAAGAAAAATCTCTTCTTCATGGAAGTAAGGATAAGAGAGATTTATATGCGCTTGCTTCTCCTACACTTGCGATATATTTCAATATTTCAAAAGATTAATCAAATTACTCTGTGAATCAATGACGGTACTTTTCTGCACAACAGGCTATTTGGAGCAGATTTTTCCCAGCATATGTTAAGTTGAGGGAGGAACTGGAGAAAGGAACGATTGGGGAAGTCATGCAAGTAAGGGCAGAAATGGGAATCTCCTTCCCTGAAGACAACTGGAGAAGGTGAGTTTAGGGTCACGCAGCCACACATGTCTATTACTGCAATAGAGGCACCTCATTACGAAAGATGTCTTAAGTTTTTCTTTCATCTCTCCTCTTATTGATTCGACTAGGGACAGAGAAGTAGGCGGTGGAACTGTACTGGACATGGGAACCTACACCACACAATTCGCTACGATGTGTTTTAAAGGTCTCCGTCCAGTGAAGATCTTGGCAGGTGGACACTTAAATGCAAGTGGAGCTGATGACAGTTCGAGTGCCACTGTTGTCTTTCCTAAAGGGAAAACAGCTACTCTCATTACCCACAGCAGAGTTAATCTTCCCAGTGAAGCTGTTGTGGTTGGAACTAAGGGCGTTATGAAGGTATTATTCATTCCACAGGATTAAATGAACACCATGCAACAATATTAAACCGTACTAAACAGGGCTTTCTCTAATTAACTTGCTCTTCTTCTCATCCTTCCAGCTCGCTTATCCATTTTGGTGTGCCACGAAACTGGAAACTCCCAATGAGACTTTTGAATTTGAACTACCCAAAGCTGACTTGAAGATTAACTTCTGGAACAGCACGGGATTGTCATATCAATGCAAGGAAGTTAGGCGATGCATCTTAAGTGGTCAGTACTAACACAAATCTAGGATTCTGTCAATCTGCAGTCCCTAACTCTTAATAATAAAATTGCTATTAATGATTTAGGACTTATAGAAAGCCCAGAAATTACACACGAGGAAAGCATCCTCATGGCAGAAATCAAGGAAGAAATTTGCAAACAAATTGGTGTCATTTATTCCTAAACTTGAAAGATGGACGAGGTCGTATCTATAAAACGAGTGTTACAATACACAAGCTAAAACAAAAGAAAAGGGAACGACTTGATTCAAAAATGTCTTCTATAATAAAACAAATACTAAGATAAAATAATTCTACAAATTATCTTTATTCCACAATTCTGCTTACAAGCAATTAGCACTATAACGGATTCTCCTAACATAGCTCTGCATTTATGTCCACTGCATATTCATTAGGTCCTCTCCATCCTGAGTAGGGCAGGAACTCCAGAGAGCTATTGTATGGAAATTGGAAATGTACTTATGGAGGAAATGGAGCTCATAGCTATAATATTCCTCCTTCCTCTCTCTCTCAGCTCTCCTGCACTGCCACCAATATCTCTACAGGTTCAGTCCAGTGGCAGTGTGTGACCTGGAATTGGAACAAAAAGTATCGACTTACTTCTTTCGGAAACACTCAACCACCTCATTGGCACATATTCACTGGACCATTTATCTGCAGACCTTCATGAAGCTTGGAAATGAGGACGACTCCTCAGATTAGGTGGAACGGGATTCTAGTGTCCTTCTTCCTCCTTGCAACGATCGCGTCTAAGGTAAAAAGCAGAGTCAAGAGTTGAAGGCATTCTCCTGTGACGACGAATCAATTGCTTCTTAAGTTGTCTTTGCTTTGCTTAATTTACCGTAGATCAAAGGAGAGGATGCTGTAGAAGAAGGAGGGAGCAATACGAAGCCCTTGAGATTAGAAAGACTTCCTCTGATCGACAGACTCTCAACTTCAGACATCAACTCTCTCCGAGAGGGTTTGAAGGTATCTTCTGACCCAAAATGTATTGAGGCATTACAAGAAACTATTATTAAAGTAAGGCTGTGTAGGCCAATTGGCCGTAACGTTAACAGAGAAAAGTAGGTCGCCTTAAGAAGAGAACTCACGCAAGGGTTTTAAATTTTACTTCTTACAGTTCCTTAAGGGAATCAGGCAATCCAATGGAATTCGAATCCCCAGGCAAGACGACGGAGACGGAGATGATGGAGACGATGGAGACGGTGGAGCAGGAGGAGGACTGTTAGGAGCAGGTGGAGCTGGAGGATTCCTCGGGAATGTCAACTTGCCCCCAGTTGTTCCTCAAGTTCTTGGAGCTCTCACGGAAGCCTTCACTGGACTTAATTCAGTGGTCAACGCTACTTCCGGTCAAACAAGTCTCCCCAGCTTTCTCTTCAGTAGTTTCTCCAATCTTGTGGGCCAATTCACAGGAAATACTCCGCCTCCTGTGACTCCTCCCACTTACTTCCCCATTCCTCCAGGAGGATTTCAAAACAACAGGTGGCCCAGTGGACAAGCTCCAGTTCGTCCTCCTCCTCACCTTCCCATAGCTCCTTTACCTCCACAACTGCAGCAGCAGCAACCAGGAGGCTTCCCTCTCGTCCCTGTCTCTGCAAGACCTCCCATTCCTGTTCGGAGATCTCCAAGACCGAAGCCCCAGCCTGCCCGAAGTGAACCTCCGAAATCCTCGTTGTGGAATATTTACAAAAGCTTCGGGCCTTCCCAAGGAGCCAATAGCCAAGGGGGACTCACAGACTTCCAAATTGCGCATCCTGAAGGATTCCACAGTGAACTCCTCCAGTCCATTTCCAGCTCTCTCTCAAAAGTCAAAGGCCCTGGAAGTTCTCCTGATAGGAATTCCAATGTTGGCTCAGGCAGCAGCAGCAGCAGTGGATCTCAATCAAGTCCATTTGGGTCATCCTCATCGTTTAATTCAGGACAAACAAACAAAAACCCTCAACAAGTCAGCAATAACGAAGAACCTTCCGTTTGGGAACATCTTCCGCAGTCGAATTCCATCGCAGGTGACATTTCCGCTCCTCCCCAGCGACCAGAAAATCCACCACCACCACCAAAGTTAGTTTACAACCCTGAACCTACAGTTAAACCGTCTTTCCTCATCCAACAAATTATCCCAGGGCGAATCACTCTCCCACCTGAGCTGCTTCCTGAGCCCACAACAGCCGCCGCCCCTCCTCAAAGTGTCCCTGATGAAGCAAATGACATCAAAGGACCCGATGGACCAAATGAGTCTCCACCTCTGCTGTTAAATCGTCCGGAAACAAAACCGGAAGATGAGGTTTACAGCTCAACTGGCGTGGCTGAGCATGAGACTGGAACACTTCTCCCCATAACTGATCCTATCCTACTTAACCCCAAAACACCAGCTTCCAGACTTCCTCCTCCAGCAAGCCGGGCTCCAGTTCGTTCCACACCGAAACCTGTTGTCCAGCAGACTGAAGACTACTACGATCCTGAACCTGATGATTGGTACCAACCTACCACAGCCATTTACAACCTCCAGCCTGTGACAGTAACTCAAGCACCTTTTGTTGATCCATTTGCACCTCAAAAAAGAAGGACATCTGCTCCAAGAACTCTTCCTCCTACGAGAGATTGGTCTATTCCGAGGGAAAAGATAACAACTACAGAAGTCCCAGTGGAACAAGAAAGCCAAGGAGGAGGAGGACTTGTCACAGAATTGAGTATTTCCAGTCCCAACCGTCTCACAAACTGGATAACCGGAAACACCAATAACCCCGAATCTCCTTCGAAAGGAAGACCCGTAATCATTAACAACGTACTCTACCCGAATCTGGAGGCTGCTCTGAATGCCCAGAAGCCTGCAGAGACAGAGACGTCACCTCCTCGAAGGAGAAGGAAAACTACAACTACTCCACCTCCTCAAGACTCTGATTACTACGAAGATGAAGATGGGGTGGCTAGGAAAGGTGTGAAGAAGCTGGAGAACGGTTCCAGCAATTCCAACGAGATCCTTGGAGCTTCCGATGAGATTCTTCCCTGAAGAAACAATCAGTCTCGCTCACTCACTATTTATTTCATTAACGGAGAAAGTACTAATTTAACTTTTAATGTGTTTTAAGATTATAAATATGGTCCATTTCAAGTATCGAAATCTTATAATAGACTTTTTTTCAAAAGGAAACACTAAAAAAGTAGAGATGTGATTACCTCCATGAAACCTACGCGCAACCAAAAGATTTTGTCTAATGCACACACACATAGTATCAGCCACACACACACACACATTTATCCTTCAATCTTTTTATTGAAGTCTTTTGTAAAGTTGACATTTTGTTTTATGATGAAATAAAAGATGGTTCATTGCTTTTAATACGACCAACTTAAGGAGAGAAGCATACGGACAACTGGGAAGAAGACGAAAACTTGAAGGAAGTGAACACACAATGATGTAAGAATATAAGATGAGAGTATTCTTTCATAAGGAGCTATGTGTATTTGCTTCCCTACTTTTCCTCCTCTCTCCCTAAATATAATAATAATATTACATCTCAAAACTCAAGAGTAGAAGCCTTCAGCCACTTACACGAACATTCCATTCTCCAAGCTTGACTGCAAAAGTGCAATAAATGTTTGAAATTACCAAAAGAGCATTATTGACAGCATCTATTGCATTAAATAAAAAAAGCCGGAGAACCCAAACTCCGTTGATCTTCGACTTCTCCGCCTGCTAAATGCATTTTTTCTTCCGTAAGAAATGTCCTTTTTTGTAGAAAAATGGGTTGCATTAGGGATCTTGAAATCCGAGATAAATCTTTCCTCCTGTTTGTGGTGCATTCACTGATTTCTCGTCCAACCTTCCGTTAACTTCTTCCAATACAGATGAAGTTCCCATAAGCATTTCCCATCTGATGGCAAACACAATCGATGTGAAAGTTCCAATGAGGTTTTTACTTATGCTCTCTCCCTTTCTCTCGTTCGTCTCTACAAGTGAAATGTGTTTGGCAGTGACACCAACTCTCTGTGATACTCGATCCACATAATACACGCATTACAGATTACCCCATCCTTCCGTTCCAAGTGTGATGGGGCCCATAATACACAACGGCAACGAGAATTCTCCCCTCCCCGATAAAATTGTCACACAGCGATTAAAGTGCAGTATTATTTGTGCAAGTGACGGGACCAAGATGAACGACTACAGGCTGAAAGCCACAGTCAAACTTAAGTCATGTTTCACTTTCAGGCAGCTACAATATCTTTCAAAATCTCGAGGAAATGTTATCATCATTCCCATGTTTTATATATTCTAAGGAGGAATAGCAGAGAGAGATAAAGATAAAGGGACACTGAGGAGACGGTTGAAATGCAAGAGGCAATTTGAGACAGCTACTTCCCTTTGTGACTTTCACTTCCTTTATTTCCCTCAGTGACAAAAGGAGGATTTGTCTGAAAGTTGAATAATACCAACAGTAGGAACTCTCCTTATCATTCTACTTGTTGTGGCAGTGGCCTTGAATGTTTAATCGGAAGTTCAGTTTAGGTATTTACATTATTACACTCCCCTTTGTTGTAATAAGGCAGGATTTGAAACTAATACCAATTGTACTCGCCCACCACACAGTCAGATAAAGATTGGAAGCTGATTAAGTGTGTAGTAGAGGGTGAGACATAAAACTTCAATTTCCCTGTACACATGTGGGTCAAGTTAAGTTAACACTGAAAACACAGATGAAAGAAAGAAGACCCTCCATAAAAATGTGTAGAATCCACAATCGCAAAAAAACAGCAAATGAAAATCTCATAATTTGTGTTCAAACAGAAAATTCCGTCCAGGGCGAATTCAAAGAACGTCTCATCCTCTGTGTATGGAGAAAGAAGATGCACGACTAATTTGTCAAAGAAGTTTAGACCCCAACGGAATATTTAATAATTAAGAAAAGGCTTATCCACTTTCTCCATTATCTCTTCCCCATAAGAGAACCCAAGATAAAGTTTGATAATTGAAGGAGACAAAAAGGGTTGTTTACTGTGGGCAGAAATAAAGAGTGTGGGCAATATCCATTACCATTTCCTTTTATTCCATTGTCCTTTCCCTTTCTTTATTCTACTCAAAACATCAAATTTAACGAAAGACAGGCCATTCTCATCTCCGATGTAATGGAATCTGTGTGAGATCATTCTCTACTGCTGCACTGTGTTGTACGACAACAGTTAAAAAGTATCTTCTACTTTGTTCTACTTTCTCGTCCTTTCTTTCATGCTAATCTAATAGCATGTCGTGTGCACAGTAAACCAGTGAGTCCGTCCTTCGTACTCTTCATCGTCGTCCTTCCCTCCTTAGTTCCCACTCCCCCTCTCCTTTCTATTATATTTACTTAATGAATGACCTTCCGGGTTATCTTCATGGGACATCGTACTTCTTATTCTTACTTCACCCTCTTTATCTCTCCTTCCGGTAATTAGTAATGAGAATGCTTGAGAAAGCTTCTGATTTATTTTTAAATTCATGCAACTACACACAGGCTTTTACTGCGTAGACTGTATTTACTACAAGTGCTTTCTTCTCGTACGTGTGAGGAGATAACTTTAAGCAATATTTCTCTTTTTGCTTTTATTGCATCCACATCCCGTTGGGAAAGTTTGAAGACAACTCGGGGGAAGCTTAAACACGAAGGATGGTTCTCACCGTCTTCCAAGCCCGAGAAAGTGAATCCTCCGTTTGTCAGTTTTTAATCTCATGAAAGTCGACAAGAGAGCTTGAGAGAATGAGGTGTTAAATGGACAATAAAGCATAAAAAGACGGTCTGCTTGAGAGAGGGAGCGAACTGAGAGAAGTGTCTCAAAGACAAGTGTGCAGAGGAAAGCTATAATAATATGAGGTCTTCGGTATAATCTTCAAATAAACCAAAGGAAGATTCAACACCATTTGGGTTCACGAAGATTAAGAGAAAGCTTTGGACTTTGAGAGTACAAGTAGTTGAAGACTACGTTGAAGACGATCCAACTGGAGATTCAACTGCAATAGTGTCTTCATGCAGTAGGACTGGCTTGCACAGTAGCTGGTAAACTCAATTGGATTTCTGTGGGAAAGAAAGTTCGTCGTGTGTCTGGTGAATGAGTGGTGAACAGTCGGTAGTCTCCCTTGTCCCGTATGGTGGTGACAGATTTCGAGATGGAAATTATCTCACACAAAGCTTAGCTTCGTGGATATAATAATGCAAATAGCGGATTGTGTTTATTCTTGGAATAAGAGAATAGGTTGGAAAGGTGGTGAGAGAATTGACTTAGAGAGATATGTTTAAGCTCATCATTTCAGAGTTAGTTGTATTAACACACAAGTCCGTCAATGGAAAGGAAGGGACTATAGTGTGAGCAAATGAAGATGACTATGCCTCATCTTCTTCTTACAGTTGACTGTCATTGCATTTTAATTAAGTCTGCCAAGTCAACTCTTGTAATTCATCTCTGCTGCGTCTCCTTCGCTTAGCGTGATTTCTATCCGGCGAAGTTGTTTTGCCTGTCCATATATATTCTGATGAACTTTCTTCGGTAGACAGAAACTTAGGTCATCCACTGTATGTTCTTTCATGATCTGGACATGTAATTAGTATGCTACTTAGTTTGCATAGGAAAATTCACTCCTAGTCGCTTCATTACTGTGTTCCTTTAAAATATTGTTCAGTCCTTTAAGTCCTATTATACTAATATTATACAATTTCTACATGATATGGGTGTAGGATAATATTTATTAATTTATGAATCGACCCCTGAAAATAAAAGCTCCAACTCCTTCATAACAGGAAACTTTCAAATATGGCGATAATTGGCTTGATATCTGTTACAGGGTGCAATAAAAAATGACGCGAAGTTCAGAGTAAAGGTATACTTGGCAGACTTCATCTTTAAAATATTTCATGTTCCTGTAACAAATGTCGAAAATTCAGCTCGCGAGAATGTCTTGCTACTTAAAAGTTTCTGTAATATAGATTAAAAATTGAGAATTTCCTGTACTCAATGTATGTAATAGGCAAGCTGTAAATTCACATGAAAATATTGTCCGCAAAATCCAAAAAAATTAAAGGAAATATCGTAATCAAGGATTTGATTGGGGGACGCCTGCAACCTCACGCAAGTTACGGGTATCTTGTTATGCTTTACGACAGCATGTAAAATCACATACAAGTCATCTCTGTTTACATATTACAAGAAAATATATATAAGCACTGTACGCACAGCAGCACCGCAGTCTGCAAAACACACATATACCTACCTACTCATAGCTTTTAAGCCAGCATCATTCCACTCG
>JAQGAD010000565.1:0-34412 GCA_034696625.1 Isotomurus palustris | reverse complement strand
AGCTTCATCTTCTTGATCCGATCAACCATTCCTAGTGATACAAGACTCAATCACCAATCTACAATCATCTACCTAGAGATGCTTCATCTCCATCTTGTTTGTTGTCTTCTTCCGAATCGCTTGCTTTCTCTTGGCACACTTGCGGGCCTTCTTCACTTCGTTCCCAAATTCACACGAACTGCGTAAGTATTCTGGTCCATTCATACACTAAGCTCCCAATTTACTCCTGCTTCTCCGCAACTTCTAACGTTTACTCTCGTGGAAGAGCACACTTGGCGAATAATTTGGCATTTGCAGAACTGTTTGCCCTCAAAATGTTGAATGTTTCCTCATCTCTTCTACTGAGTGTGGATTTAACTCTTTATGTAACTGCGCATACCTAGGAGGATCCTTACATAATATAGTGTATGCAGTGTGGACTTGTGGACACTGTGGAGTAGTGTGGAGTGCCTGTGGTGACACAAGTGTGTACAGTAGAAGGCAATTCTCCAAACCTTCACTGAGTCCTACCACACTTGTGCATACTTAAGATAAATACAAAACTTTCCTCACACAATTTGAAGGACACACTCTTCTCGAGTTGTTTAATAAAGGATGAAGTTAAAGGGCTTAAAGTTACCAGAGATTAGGACAATAACACATTAGTAAGAAGTTAAGTAGGATGGATGGAATCAGGTTGACACATTTCGCGTCAGTTTCCCAGGGATGAAAGACTTTGTTGTGGACGGCAAGCTTTAAGTTTGGCAAAATCGAGGGGAGGATTACTCTTCACTAAACACAAATATCCCTTCGTTCTACCTGTTCCTGATGAATCCTGGTAAATCTTTCTTTGAAACCCTCCGTTCTTTCCCTTCCCTTTGAGCAGGAAGGTCATTAATAGCTGATTTCTTGATAAAGTTAGCAAAGCTTGTGTCTTTGTCTTCGGATCATTGTTTCCAGAAAACCTGTTTCATTTCACAGTCAACCACATTCATTTGACTTTCACAGCGCCGTGTTTGACAGTTCTGCTCCAATGAATGGAACAACATGAGGCTATAATCACTTCCTTGCACTGGTCTGGTATCCACTGCGAAGAAGAACTATCCTTCCTAGTTCCTTCTTGTATATAGTTCGCCTAAGTCTAGAAGTCTCGCCTAGTCTGAAGTTTACTCAACCATTGATGTGGTTACGCAGTGATACCGTATGCCAGACCGTCAGGTCTGGATTTGTGTAATTCTCTGTACAAGAAGCGAATTGAAATGCCCTTGTCCCTGATTTCTCATTCGTGGGGACTCATTCAAATCAACTGAGGAACCGCACATCTTTGCTGTCTTCCTATTCTACTACATTAAACCATGCCGATTAGCTCCAGGAGATTTACATTTTTCATGATGTCGGGGATTCTGAAAATCCCACAATCCTTACACTTGTCCTTTCTTAAGTATCTCCCACTGGTACACAGGCATTTCCAGACGTCCACTTCAAATCCAATCCAAAAGTTGTCAGGTAAATCGGAGTAGAACACTCCAATAGAACTTCTCGCTCTACGGAACTTCAATCCCATTCAAGTAAGGGTCATTCTACATGACATTGACAAGCCCCTTGTTGTATTACGGTAATCGTATGAAAGGGAAATCGGGAACAACTTTTTCCTATTATAAAAACTGGCTGAATTGGGAGACTGAAGAATAGAGGAGGATGGGACCAACTGTCTTTCTTGTAGGTGAATGTCAGCCCATCATTCTACTCGCTTTATCCCCAAACATGCATTACATTTATTGTGAAAAACCTAACCAGCACAATACGACAGTTTTCAGACGCTGAGTAGGAGAAAGTATACACAATAAATGGAAATTGGCAGGTTTGAAGTAGAAATAATCTTTGCCATACACAGGAGAAAGTTGCATGAAGCAGTCAAACAGTAAAGAAAACATGGGGAAGGTACTTAAAATCTAACCAGATACGATAAGATAACAATGAAGAGAAATACAAAAGATATGCCTGAACTTCAATATGCGCACGCTGTTCAAATATAAGCCACTTGTTCCTCCGGGGTTGCGTATAACATATCGCAGTAAAGTCTCGTATACAAAACGTCTAGATAAGCTCGCCACTTGTTCTTGCTTTCATTTCATCTGCCGGTGTATCCCTATGTTTGAAAGGTAAAGGGAAAGAAGAACTCAAAAAGTAAAGCACACGACATTGACTACAACTGCGACTGCTGTCATATGGAACGTACCGTTATGTGCTTTTGTTTTTAACTGAACTCTCTCACTCTCTTCCATTTCTTTCATTGAAGTGGGTTACAATGATACTCTAATGTTTTCGAAAGCATGTAGCATTCTTCAAAGCGAATATTTTAACAAGGAGCACAGACACAGAGGAAAAACCAACAATACGAAGAAGTAAGGGAAGGAAGACTTGCCTAACGAGATGTATATGGATATGTTGCATCGTAAACTTGGATGGAGTGGTGGTAGACATCAAGAAGAAAGTACTACTGGTCCTGAAGTGTTGGAAGAAAGCCTTGGGACAAATAAGCAACTGAGAAAAAGAAAAAAGGATTCCTTTTCACGGTGCTACATACAAACTCGGCCGGCACTCTTTCTCCCTCTCCACAAGTACTTATCCTCCGAGAGAAAATAAAAACACAAGATAGATGGAACGGTAAAAATAAACTTTCAAAAAGAACATAATACGAAGTTAAAAAGGTTCATGCTCACTTCTTCACGGTTTACGAAGACACCCCTTCTCATAAATACTATTCAATATATACTACCAGCGGCCTGTGGAAAGTATCCAATCGCACTTTACGAGCACAGGAAGTGTGCAAAATGCTTCTACCATCACCAAACACGCTCCTTCGTATAACAGTTCTATATAACTAATAGAACCAAGCAGTACGGAGCCATTTCTCGTCCTAACCACTGTAAACTAGTGTTTCCTCGACCAGTAAAAAAACTTGGTTCTTAAAGATAGCAGACACACAAGAAATAGGAAGGAAACTGGACTTTCGAGTGTAAGTAAAAAAGAAGAAGCAACAAGAGAAAGTCATTGCTCGTTCATTGTAAGGATCACCACCACTTTACCGTGGAATACCACACATGTATCGACTTCATGATGATCATTGAATCACTTATGTTTTCCCTAACTCTTCTATCATAACGCAGTTTACAGTGTGCCAGAGAGAAAGTAGAGGGGCAGCCTGAAGTCGCCTTATGTATATGGATACGCAGTCACTTTCTCCTCCTTACATGGTAGACTTGAGTCTTGAGTCGATAAAAAAGTAAGCACTGCTGTCATTCACCCAAACGTAGTTGGATTGAAGTTGAAAGTGTTTTTAAGGAAAAGAAATCTTTTCCTTTACTTTTATGTAGTGAAACACCAAGTACCTCGCATCTCTGCTGTCTGTGGGAGAAGCCGAGGTGGTGGTGGTTTACGTATTCACGTGCTACTTCGGTTTCCTTGTTGAGGAGAGGGGTGCCTTTTACCAGGTAGGTCTTTACTCAAGTCCTGTTTCATGTCATATTGGAGAGAGAGACTTTTGTCATTTTCTTCTTATCTGTCTCCAAGCACTTTTATGCTGCTTGGGCTAAAACACACCGCCTTCAAGACAAAGAACACATGCACACGACTCCCTTTTTGCATTTCTTCCGTTTCTTGTTAAGGAAGAGTGTCCATAAGAGCTGAATGCATGGGAGAGCGTCAAAAATACCTTTTCTGCGTGTAAGTGAATGATTTTTTGAAGAACACTTTTCTCCCGTAGTGCCTGGCGGTTGACTGCAGAAGAAAGCGGATGAAAAATGTCTCCTCTCTACTTTCTCGGAGTTTTAGCCTCTTTGGATGCAATGTTTGATATTAGAAGATATGAAATTCGAAATAAGTCTCAAAGGCTGGACAGGTGTTTCACTTGATGATGATAGTGCAGATGAGAGATATCAAGTCTCGTCGGCTAATCTCCGCTCACCTGCTTGGTTCTGCATCTGCTATCATTGCTTAATCTGTGTTACATGACATGAGC
Organism: Isotomurus palustris; assembly: GCA_034696625.1. NCBI lineage: Eukaryota > Metazoa > Arthropoda > Collembola > Entomobryomorpha > Isotomidae > Isotomurus > Isotomurus palustris. The sequence goes on along the minus strand of JAQGAD010000565.1, from coordinate 30,412 downwards.
TCATGACTCGTGGACAGACACGTTTCGAAGTAATGACAATGTGATTCCTCACAACCTGAACACTCAAAAGGGTGGAATGAAAGAGTGAAATTTCTAAAGTCACTCAAGGCAAATGACTCTTGGAGCTCGTGTTGGCTGCATTTTGTTTCAGGCTATATGTGCTTACCTCAGAATCTGAGATTTTGGTGTAATTCTGAGAAAGCATTTTACATATTGTGCAAGAGAAGGTCTGCATCGCAGAGGAATGTAGCCAAAAGGTTACTCCAATAAAAACACAGCCATATGAATTTCTCAGTCATGCAAAGCAGGTTAGCTTATTTCTGCTGTTCCAAATTCACTGTCAACTACAATATATGGGCAAAAACATTTTATTCCTTGGCTTTGTACATTCAGAGGAAAAAGCCATGCGAAACCATTTCCACCAAGACATCTTTAAACCTACAAAGCATTAAGTAAATGTACAAAAAGAATAGCATTTTCTTCAAGCCTTTCTTCTACATAAATCTCAAAGTGAATTTAAAAAATTGAGCGGAGAACTCCGGAGAAGTGAATGAATATTTCCTTTTGGTGGCAAACGAATGGAGATTTATTTTAAGTGCTATTCTGCTGCACTCACACCTACACACTTGTATGTCTTAGCCAATAGATTATTTCTTAGTGAGATGTGAATGAAGGGATAATCAATTCAATTCCTTAAGCTGCAAAAAAGAATCTGCAATTTAAAAGAACTCTTTTTAAGACAGTCTGATAGCCTTTGATTTAGAAACAGCGTGAGTTCTTCATCTTTCTCGTTAACTTTTCACATCTCTTTCAACAGAACTTCTCAAGAAACAAATCAATTTACATTTCACGATATCTCAATTAAAAATTCATGCGTTCCCATTTTCACATTCTGGGATTTGCTAACACAGAATACATACCCGCACGATACGACTCCCATGAATACCCCGAAAGCCCAATAATACCTATGATTCCCACTGAACTCACTTCGTTCGTGTCGCAAAAATGAGATTAAAAGTCTGTCCAAGCTGACAAGAATTCTTTTAATTACTTGAGTAAATGTGAAACTTCCAACATCCAACACTAATAAGACGCACCCGTTGCCGCGTTCACGTACATAAATGAATTCCCAGAAACCTCAAGACCTGAAGTAATGTAATCCTCCACTCGTCTGGAACGACTTTATTTTATTTGGACAACCTCAATGAAACAAATCTGAGTGAAACAATTCAATTCTGCCAAATCCATTTGAGACCTTTACGTGACTACTTCATTTGTTCCTCTTGTGCTTTATATCCCCCGAATGCTCCAACAAGATAGAGAAAGATGAGCAAACATAATCCTTCAAGATAATAATGTTTCCATTTAGTACAAAAATGTCTTACATTCCTACCGACAACCGAGCCATCGTGAACTTCGTGATAGGCTCACAAAGAAGAACAATGAAATGGGGAAGGTGTGTATGTAGTAAGACGAGTGAATGGTTCTTGAGGGTGTCATCACCATCATCATCACCACCACTCCTACTGCTACTTCTTGGGAAGACGAACAAGAAGAAGAAGAAGAAGAAGCCCACAATGTGTAGAGCAAGGAAGAGTCACTGTGGAGGAACACGTAATAGTATACCTTTAACGTGGTTTAATGTATCTCCTCAGCAGATATGAACTTGTGGGGCTCGTTTCTCACGTCACACTCGACACCATCGGGGTCTCCTCTCCTTGCGTAGAATGGAATATTACTCGTGTGTTGGTGTGTTGTGGTAGTGTGGTGCCGAGGGTCAATGGGTTTCTGTGCCAATTTCGAAAGTTCTTTATGTTAGTGGTAGCATCCAATTTTCTTGTGCTGTGAATTACACTCGACTTTCATCCTACAAATAGGCACCACCACCCACAACAACACAAACTAAAACCGAAGGAGAAAGCAATAATACTTCAATTCTTGCAAATACCCCATTTAACTTGGGCTCAAACAAATTACACAAACGACCGTGTTGCAAATGGATATTCCTTTATATAATAACAATATAACCTTGAGACCCTTCGTGGTTGTAGTTGTGGTGGTGGTGGGTGGAGAAAGTTCAATTTTCTCTCTTTAAAACTCATTCCACACGAGTAAATTAAACTCGCAGGCTCCAACAAAGATTGCTATTTTAATACCCATTACACACATTACTATATTATTTTATCCACCAGCCAAACACCCCCAAATACTCGGAATATAAAAATATAAAGTCATTTCAACGGAAGCCCCAGAGCTATTACAATGTGGATAGTGTGATTGAATTTTAGGAGAAAAACTCTAAAAATGAGCATGGATGGCAAGAAACGTGGACTTGATATGGAAGACTTTTGTACGGAGAGCAAGGAAACAAGCAAGCAACTGGTTGGATCAATGGAGACAATTTTTGACTAAATTAATGGAAAAACTAGGAAGAATCTCATCATTTCTTTTACTCAGTGTTCCCAGTCTCCTTGTTGTGAGCTATTGCTTTATCTTCACACTATAATAATACTCCTATTACTTCCCCTTATAAGCAGCCATTGTAAATGTAAAAGTCTCCAGAATCTACTGACAGTTTGTTGTAATGAAAAACGATGATTGCAAAATGAAAGATCAAAGTGCAAAAGTTGACAATCTTCTACAAAGGAAAGAAGGATTGCTCAAGTCTTCTTCATCTCAACTGATTGCGAGCAGATTTGACTTTCTTCTTCTGAATGCAGGAACTTTGACCTTCGACTACAGAAGCAGCTACATCAACTTTAACAAAGTATCTCATATGATGATATCACGAGAAGAATATTATTGCAGGATCATTAGTTTCCTCGTATCATTTTAGGTCCTAGAAAAATAGTTTTGATATTTGATGACCAGTCACAAACAAGATATTACCGTCCATCGAAGCAGCCTTATATCAAACTACTTATTATACTCTTCACGAACAATCAATAGGATGCCAGTGGAAACTCTTTAAACTTTGTAACTTGAGAAATACAATTTTTATACGAAACTTTGTTGTTACACCGTTGAAGTGAACGACAATAATACGCAAATAGAAGTAGGACAACTTTACTTTGATAAAGCAACGAATTCGTATACAGAAAGAACGGGTATTTTTTAAGTTGAACTTTCTAACCTTTGATGTGCTTTTGAAGAAGCCAAAAGTGTGTTCACAGTAATATTAATGACATGGAGATTCAACCTACGAGAAAACGAGGGTCAATACAGTCGAACGGTGGTGGTGGTTCTGCCAGTGGAAGTGTTGTGGAGGAACTCGATCCCAGAATTCATGTAAGTCTATGAAAGTTCCTACACAGATTATAGATCAATAATACAAATCATCCATCCTGCAAATACTGCGAGGCAATTAGTCTTTCCAGGCGAATTGTTTCTTTGAATCGAAATGCGTACTTTACGTAGAGTCCATCCAGAGTACCTTATGCAAGCCTCATATATATGTTTATATTCCTTATATAACTCTTATATCAGGAATATCAGGATATAAATACTCAGGTTATAAATGACTGAACTCCATTCGACCATTGTCAACCTAAACTTCATGCGAACTTCCATTAAACCCCGAAGTAATTACGTTAGAGACTTAGTGAGTAGGTGAGTTGGACACATTCATGAATAATATAGTGACACAGGAACTGAGAATTGAAAGACCCAATAAAGATACACAAACTATTTGTGAGTACACTTAGAAACTCAGAACTCCACAAGGTTAGCTGCGATTTCCGGGAGACTCTACAAAATCGAGAAATAGCCTTGTAAACTAGGAGAGACCGTGAGCACAGTACTTTCACCGCTTTTAGGAAACTTCATCTTTGCACGTCAATAGACAAGGAAATTCCGCTATGCATGGCCAAGTCACTGGAATATTTTCTCCATCTTTAGCAAAGAGAGACGCTACTGAAGATCACTTTCTTTATTCCCACTCTCATGAATATTTATATTCCTCAGCTTTTGTAGCCTTCTACAAGGAAAGTATTTGAATGCACACAACAAATTCTTCATCTTTTGGAAGAAGCTTAAATAGTTTCTCATATCCGAGACCTGGAACGTCACCGTTGTCCTTCGTGTGCGTGTAAAATGAACTCCTTCGAGAGTTTATAGTATGAAATATGGAGTATGGAGTGGTTGCCAGTGTCTAGTGTCTATTATTCTCCATAGTTTGGCGTAATACTTGGTAGCGAGTAATGATTTATGGATGGATTATGGGAAGGGATTGGTATCCTAATTTCTGATAATATTTTGTATGTTGCAGCTCGAGCTGGAGAAACTGAACACAAGCACCGACCAGATTAACAAATTGGAGAAGGAATTAGAAGTAAGTTTCCGTTCTTATGTATCCGTTGTCATTTGTTTGTTAAGTACGCTATTTCGCTGTACTCACTTGGTGAATGCAAAATGAGATGGTTGACGTGGCCTGGACAAATGAGTTAGTGTTGTGGAGAAAGGAGGTTTGCATGTGCTCACAAGGGTTTGCTCGGAGAGAGTATTTCGATCTCCCAGAATTGCTGCTGTTATTTACCACCACCACACATTATGATGGCACAAATAGTCGAGGAAATTCGCCTCTAAATATAATGATGGGAAGAGATTTCGTTGGGAGGAAGGAGGAAAGAGAGACAGAGAGGATTTCAGGAGAGAATTCATTCTCATTCATCGTTATGTTTACATACATTCACGGGGAAGGGGTGAACGCAGAAATGAAATCAAATAAGGTGATGTTTACTTCTGCACTAAGTCCTTCGTATTAGATACCTACTTCGTTGTGGCTGGTGCAGAGTGCAGACACCACCTCCTACAAACAAATTCCAATTGCCAAAGCATGCAGGAAACATTGATGATTATTACACCAGCCGTTTTCATTAGGCTGGAATCTCAACCTACAAACGAGATTCCCTCTGCTTTCACTCCTTTCCTATTGAAATATGAATGAATGACTTCCGACGAGCTATTAGTGTCTCTACCTACTACGCACCTAATGACCTGATCGTACCTACGTGATTGTTGAAACTCAATGGAGGTTGAGGTTGTAGATTCGTGTCAACCGTTCGCCTTGGGTGTTTGGTCTGAGCTTCTTGTATTAAGGACACTGCACATAAAACTACCACCATAGGGTGGTAGGATTTACAGCCGAGGAAAGCATTCCGTCTTAATATGGCGTACATGGAGAGAGTTTCAGAGGATGTGTGTAAGCTGTGGGTAAATATCCTGAAGTTATAGTCTAAGGAGGCACGTATCAACCATTCAATTGCACTCGCAAAAGTGAAATCGCGTTTGTGCTGGGAAAGTGTCACTAGCAGTGCTTTCTGATGTCCACCATGTCGTATTTTTAATTCAGGAGACAAATGGACAGTTCCGTGGACTTCTAAGCAGACAAGCTGGGGAACTGGAGAAACTGATGCGTAAATTGGGAAGTTCGATAGACAAAGCCAGACCGTTTTACATCGCAAAAGGAGAAGCAGACGACCTACAGAAAAATTGTTTGGAAGCAGCTGTGCAGTTCCAACGAGCTAATGGTAAACATATATATTACTGGCTTTCACCTTACAAAGGGGGAAAAAGGAGTGTAACAAGAGTCTTTTGATATATACCCTCGCAAAAAGAAACTAAAAGAGAGAGAAGAGATCGAGAGGTAGCAAAGAACTGTTGGCGAGAGTGTAGCATGGAAATCGCAACATGTTGTGATGACAAATGTGTCCCTTTTGTCTTTCGGGTGTAAAAATAGGCTTCGTCTGATCTTATATAAACGATAGAGAACCTTCTCTCGTCTTCTATGAAATCCCCCCTTTCTGTGCTTTCACACTCCGGGTGTCAGCCAAGCATGCTTTCACACTTTCACCTTCCAATTGAGATAATCTTGAACTATATTAAGTGGATCACCTTGTGATCACGCCTTTTGGCCATGAATTTATTGATGGAGTTATGATGAGTAGGTGAATCCTAATAAAACTGTTATTATTATTCTTGTATTCTCAGACGACGCCACAGATGTAAAGAAATCGGTTGTTCAGGCCGAGAATCGATACACAAAAGACTCCCATTTTGACGGTGCATGTCAAGAAGTGCTAAATCACTTAACCGGCCAGGCAAGACTTTTTATTGGTTGCTCGTATTTTTATGCTAATTGGGGCGCAAACACACTCGCTCTCTTGATTTTTTTTGCGAATGGAGAAAGAGAAGATGACGAATGATTCGACGAAGACTAATGAGTTTTGATTCTTTTTTCTTACCACCTCGTGTATTAATGCAGGTGATGGAGGCTGAGAAGCAAAAATCCGCCAGTGAGGTTCGTCACAAAGTTCTATCGGAAAGGTTCTTTGAGGCAGAAAAGAAAGTTCACGAACTCGAAAAGCTTTTGCACAAAGACATAGTGAAATCCAAGCCTTACTTCGACATGAAAAATAGTCTGAACTCAACGTTAAACGACTTGAAAACCCGAACCGTGAAACTTCAGGGTTCCATCAAGGAAGCGAAACGAGCTTACTCTTTAGCACTGTACAATCTCGAAATGATCTCGGAAGAAATTCATAGAAGTAGAAGTCGAACTCCGGGGGAAGGAGCTGAGGAAATTGAAAAGAAACTAGAAGACGAATGACGTGTGAACAACTAGACGCATTTTTATACATTTTTTATTATACACGACAATCAATCATATCGCGCAATGTAGTAATAATAACAACGGATTCGAAATAAAATTCACTCGTGTAATAAATCGTTAATGTGTGTATGTGTGTGCCTTACAAATGTACGCTGGTTAAGTAAGTAGTTCTTTTGACTATTTGTTTAATACGATGATCATCAACGTTAGTTTCATTTTTAGTACTTTTCTCTTACTCTCCTCGCACTCTCTCTCATCCCGGCGGCAGTGTGTTGAGTTTGTCATAATAATTAATAGTTTCCATTATGAAATTGTAAGCTGCATTTTAATGATACTGATTGGCGCCTCCGTGAATAAGTTACATTCTCCGCTGGCCTCGATTAAGAGGTTGGCTCTCAGGTCCTCTTCCAGGCCGTCGACGACGAAAGAACCCACACTGCAATTTAGTATGGAAATAGTGAGAGAAAGTAGCGAGTTCCACTCAGCCAGACAAATTAGACACAGACATACTTTGTATAGAACGTAAATGATGAGAAGAAGGAGAAGAAGTCCTGCGAGAGCTGCCAAAAGGTAAATCCACCAAGGAATAGGAGCCGTCCCATAATCAGTCCCCTCCTGGATCATCGTAACGATCTCATACTTCTTATACCGAAGATAGCTCGGATCCACATTGTACGGGAGCTGAGTAACTCGAGTAATTAATCTGGAAGAGATGTTCATGTTCTTCCCCTCTGGAATTCGCAGTTCAGGATTCTGCAAATGAGGTACTAAGCTTAGCATCGTCGTCATCATCATCCCCACCACCACCGTCACCACATCACTTTCATTAGAGATCACAGTACGTGACTACTTCATTGTTATAAAGGAAGGAAGGAAGGAAGGAAGTGAAGGTCACTTCTCCTTCTCATCGGACATACCTCCACTAGCGTCTTGCTAAAAACTCTTCCTCTCAGCACGAAGACGACACTCGTATTACTTGCGAATTGATTGATGCGACATCGAATCTGAATACAATTGGTGAGTCCACAAAGCTGCTTTTCCTTTTCAATGTCGTCGTCTGTGGAGCGTCTGTTCCGGGAGAAGTAGGGCTCCTGAGTTCCCCCCGAGAGAAGGAAATCAAATACTATCATTACTATCAAAGCTCCAGTCGACGGGAGAAGACAAAGAGCGATCGCACACACACACACACACAGACACACAGGAGAAAGCAAAAGCAAGGGAAACGGATTTTTGGGAAATTGAAGACTACGACTTGAGTGGAATGCAATTGAACTCACTTTGTATTCATCAGCCGACGATGAACCTCCCGAATAGCTGCCACCACCACCGCCGCTGCTGCTGCTGCTGCCGCTTCGGCTAGACTCTCCATATGAAGACGAGTATGATCGGGAATAGTTGAAACTTTGGCTGTGGCCTCTGGAGGATGTTACCCGTTTGTTATCTGCAAACGATTCCCTGTGAGACGTTGAATTTCGGAAACTGCTGCTTCCACTTCCAAAGCTTCCTTCTTCAGAACCACCGCCACCACCAGCGAAACCTCCAGAGCCTCCTCCTCCTCCTCCATAACTGGAGCTGGAGCTGAAACTATTGGAGCTACTTGTGGAGAATCCACCTCCACCGGCAGCAGCTCCTCCACTGCCACCCCCACGACGTCTTCCTTCTCCACCTCCTAGAAGAGATTCTTCAGTGTCCACAACGGTGGTGGTGCTGGTGACTCTGTTTTCATCTCTGAAGATGATAGAGTTGTGGTTGCGGTGGATGATGGTGAGACCCAAGGGATTGACATCTTCGACATGTTCACACTCTCCTGGTCCTTCTATGAAAGGCTGTTCCAACAAGTAGAGGAAGTGTTGGTTTTCGTTGACGTAACTGGGCCAGAGGATGGTCACTTCGGCTTGTTCGATGTGACTGGGGCCTTGGCAGGAGACGACATAAACGTGGAACACTTCTGGTCCGATTTCCGTTTCTGACTTGGGATCTTCCGGCCTCTTCCACAGAGAAGCGTTATGAAGCACTGTGGGGGGATTACTCACTCCAGTAACTTTGATATCAGTTTGGACGCGTATCGGCAACGAGATAGGTTTGACATTATCTCCCTGGTTGTAAATCTCCTCAGGGTTTGTCGAATTGACGGTCACATGGAAGTCGTAAGAGGACTTTACTTCTGACCCGTAGCGAGGTTGGAAAATCACTTTGAATTTGGCTGTGCCGTAGGCTGGGAGGGGATTACCAATATCACACTTGAGCGTATTGTTTGTTGAAGGACTTGGAGCGGAACACAAGATCGGAATATCCTTGCCGATCTTCTCGAAACTCACGTAAGAGATGCCTTGAGGTACGGTCATGTACATCATCGATTCGTAGCTGTCCTCTCCTTTGTTGTCCACCTCCACGTCAATGTAAATCCGCTCTGTCGAACCCATTAAGAAGGACTTAGCCGTCCTGCAACCACAGCCAACAAACAGACAGGATTACCCTCAAAGCCTTCATTATTCTTACAGGCCCTCCATCTCTACCTTTCTAGAGGTGATCTCATTGTCAGATCTCACACACACTAATTTCCACAGTGCCTGTACTATCGCACACACACACACACACAAACGTACGTACTTACGGTCAGAAAAGAAACGGACTTACTGAGATACTTTAAGCTTCAAATTGGGAACGCAAATATTATCAGATCCACAATTTTTCTGAATCGAGATGGAATCTTTTTCGGCTGAGGAAGTCGTTACATCGATTACGGGCTGTAAATCCCTTCGTCCGTATCTGTTTTCCCTCATGGAACACTTCAACTCGGCTTCGAGCGAGGTCAGTTTGTCTCTTATGAGTGGCTGGAATAAAATGCAATGAAGCAATCATAGAAAATGACTTTCTCCGATGAAGAGAGAGAAGCAAGCACGCAACCAGCTGGCTCTCCTCACTCTTAATCGCATCCATCTCGTAAAATTGCATAAAAATGTGAGAACGTGATAACCGTAAACGAAGTAATGTTACAACTTACTCGGAGATAAACTTGCTGAGTGGTGCAAGTCTGCTTTCTCTTGGTCAGTCTGACAGTTTCATTGATTATGTGTCGACCCTCATGGTTCAGGAAGAACATGCGAGGATCCTTTGATTTCTTTGAATCGAGATTATACTGCACGTTGAAGTCTGGGGAGTGTCAACAAAATGGGATATTTTAACCTCTCTACTTGTGCAAGGAATCATTATCCTCCAACTGACTATGAGTAATGCAGGTGCTCACCTATAACATCATCTGTTCCTTCGCCGTCGTACTCCATGCATAAACTTAGTGGAAGACACGTCACAGCCGTGAGATCCCGAAGAGTACATCCCTTCTCGTCTAGATTGACTTGTTTGTTTAATGCAGATGCAGAAGCAAAGGACAATTTAGATTTTACACGAACCACCGGCTTGGATCTGCGTTGAGTTGTTCCCACACACAAAAAGAAAGAGAGATAGAAAAATAGCACGTCAGTTAATCTAACGTCATTCAACTCCCGTCTCAGGGGAAAGAAGAGAAAACTGAGACCACAGTTGGTATTGGTAGTTAGGTAGAAGTCGTACCGAAAATATGCCACCATATCAGAATCATACGCTCCGACCAGAAGATCCGGGTACTGATTCCCATCCAAGTCCTTTCCCCCGGATAAAGAAAATCCGAATGTTGATACGCTTTGAGAGAGGGATTCGCCATAGATCACCTGATTGGAATAGTGAATAGAATATGAGACTTCCAAAACCGTTTTAGAACGTGGTCTCTTCTCCTCTCCGCACTCTCAAATTTACACGGAGAGCCTGGGAAGGGAAAGCGTGTTTGGATAAGCGAAGGGCTATACAGATACATGAAAGGCATAAATCTAAATGTCACAAGATTAATGCGGATATGTATCCCTTGAATACGAAAGAGAGCGTAGAGAAAAGGGAGCTTTATGATGTTCACTTTTATCCACCCTGTGTATGTCCTAACCAACGAGAGAAAGTTCGTATTGAAAAAGAGAATGTGTTAGCATTTCTACACTAGGGAACATCATCTCAAACCTAATTCACTAATGGTAGTGAAAATAATCCGCACAGGATCAACTTGATCAAACGCGGGGATAGATTTAATGATAAAATCTAATTAGCGGTACCTGAGTAAACTCTTTCCTGACACCTGTGGCAGATCCTTGATAGATGTACACTGCTCCTCGACCCGTTACGCCGTCGTAAGGAGCCCCCACAGCAAAATCTTACGAGAGGAATATTAAAGCCCTTCAATATACATTTTGATCCTTTTCACAAGACGAGACTTGTTACGTAAGAACTCTAGCCGGCTTCAGATTAATTGTCTTTTATACGACATCGAGTCTTCTGTTCCAGTGCCTCTGTGTGATTTAATGCAATTAACGTCTCATATCTCTTACCATTGTAGCCATCCTTGTTGAGATCTCCCACAGACGCGAGAGAAAGACCGAATCGTCCCTTGTGAGCTGTCCCATCAATTGCCTCCCATTTTCTAAACTTGTGCTACAACCAACATAACAAAGTTTCCCTTGTGTAAATTGCCTCGTAGGAATACACACCATCATCATCATTGTGATGCATATGCACGTGGAGAAAGTTGCTTTCTCCACGAAAGACACACCATCCGTGTGAGTAAGTGGAGGAGATGTGGATGCTCAGAAACCACTTTGACGTACCCGCTTTGTCTGATAAACAACGTATATTCTTCCTGTTTCAATCTTCATGGCTGGATCATCGAAATCTGTGTACATTGGGGAACCCACGACGAGGTCGTCGAGACCATCTCCATCAATATCGAGAACACAGATGGAATATCCGAAGTAAGCTCCAATTTGTTCTCCTGTGATGTTGTGAATATTTGTCAAGTCTGACGAGTAAATCACCACCTAGTCAACAGATTTCTAGCATCAGATCTTCAGATCATTCGTGTGTGTTCACTTCCTTTCTCTGGGGCTACGTGTCGAGTGATGGTGACAGGATGCCCCGTCTCAAAGACGCGATTCATTCCGCACCACTGAGCCCCTACTTTCTCCTGTCGTTCCCATTTACACGGCAAGTGATATGGACATACCCTTCCTGTTAGGTTTGCTCCTCGAGGCATTCCTACTGCCACATCGGACTCATTATCCCCTGAGAATTCGCCATGAACTACTGAGTATCCCAAATAACTGTCATCATCCCAACTGGGACCCTCTCTTGTCCATCGGATGTCAGGTCGGCTGCCCACTGACTGTGAGTACACTTGACCTACAAAATAACAAGAGTGAAAGAACGAGATTTCGGAGCTCCTCTTCACTCATGTACTGCTCTGCCGGATGGAACGAAAAAGCATTTCCCAGAAAGGGATCATTATTCAGCATGATAGTGTTTTGTAACATGTTAGATTAATCAAAATTGCACTCACAAGAGTAGAGCCGAGAATGGGGGGTTTAACACATACTCGTTTATTGGAGGGAATGAGGCGTAGTTAAAATGAAAGGGGTCATAAATGAGTAGACACGAAATGAACATTATAGCTTAATTCATCACTCTTCATGCCAAATAAGTCCTTTCGGGCTTTCCAAGCTTTCGCCAGGATTTCGCAAACATTTGTCACAGCTAATTGAATTTATTGAGGCAAATTAATTCCGCCCAGCATTTCACTAATCCATGCATGCTTGTATACAAAACAAATATGCTTGTGTAGGCTGATTGTATATGGGGTTGAATTTGCGGTACGAATGTATGTGATGATGTGATTACGAGCAATCAAAAATAATGCAAACAAACCTGGAGGCAGAAACTGATAAAATGGCACTCGGTTCTCGCCAGTTGACTTCCTTGAGTCGATCATGAATGTCTGACCTTTAATAAATACGAAAGCGGAAGAAACAGTGAGGAGATGCAATAATACTTAACGTGATAAGTGTAGAAAAGTTAAAGTAAAGAAGATATTTGTAAAAACAATCGATAGAGTAAAACATCTTTGAGAAAATTCAAATTCACTAGACAGACGCACAAAACAAATAGACTTCTCTTCCAGAATGAAGCAGAGAGAGAGAGAGAGAAACGGAAGTCTTTGAGGGAAACTCGGATTTTCCGTAATAGTATAAAATCAGCTTGTAATCAGATAAACTTCGAAAAGATTTAATGGACTTACCCTGCCAATACCAACTCCCAACTGCACCCAAAAATACTCTCCGACCATCCTGGATAAATGAGATTTCAAACCATTAGATTATACGATTTTCTCCTGGGACTCTTGTGAATGCAGCAAAGCGCAAAATACTTCAACATTAATAAGGAAAATTGTACAAATGCACACAAGGAAGGAGAGGTGTTAGTCACGGCACATGTATAAATATCTTCTAAACTGTAGAAAGCTTTTTTCCGTATTGCATAAAATTTCCTTCGTTCGTTTTCCATTCATATTAATCAGTATTGTGAGCATGACTTTTATTTCTTGAGACTTCAGAGTATAAATCGAGTCTTCTGTCTTTCTTTTTTAGGAAAGATCATTTAAAATAAGGTAGACATAAACGATGGAAGGAAGAGTGGTCATGAATTCCATCATTGGATGGGACAGATAAAGAAACCTGTTAAGTGTGCCTAATGCAACCGAGCTCATAAATTTCCTCGGTCAGAGAGAAATCAGGTTGAAACAGGCAAAGGGAAGGAGAAGTAAAAGTCGAATCGTGTTACGTTTCACTCGAACTATTGCCAAAATAGATCATTCTCCTTGACAGAAACAATATGCACGAAAATCCTCGGGATGTGTGTTGAACATGTGTCCAATTTATTTTACTTTTTATAACGATGTAAAATTCTTTTAGAGTGAAATTTATTGATAAAAATTTCTCTTTTATGCGTGTGTGAGTTCCGCTTTGGTTGTGTTGGTCAGTAGTGAGCAGGCAGCTTTGGGACAAAAGTGGATGTGGAAAGAGAAGAAGAGCCCAGCTCGCTCAATCGAGCACAAAATTGTGAATATGTGAAACTTTTCCTGTTAGTCAGTCGTACTTCCAGAATCCTAAACTTTCACTGTACTTTTCCTCTGTACTTACTTTCCTCGGTCCTTCCTCAGTTGTTATCGTGGCTAATATGGATTCCGTTTAATGTTCTTGAAGTTAGGTGCTCTAGGCGAAACCCATTTATTTCTCTGTTACTTTTTCGATAACTTTCTTTCTCGGCAGTCTCTCTTTCCTTTTCTATTCTTATTAAGTGTAAAAGCAGGAGCAAAATCTAGTGTTCACTTCCAATCACCGAATAAGACTCCCTCAGAGGTAAACGTGTGTTTCTGTGTGCTGAGTCAGTAAAGCAGAATGGCAAACTATCAATTCTCTGTGCTAAAATGCTTTTATATACAACCACACGGAGGTTGTTATGTGTAAAACCCTCTCTAGATAAACGAAGTAGATGAAATGACAACCAACCAAATTACTTAAAAAACAATTTAGACTCGAACAACAACGTCTGACTGGGGAAAAATAAGTTGGACATGGAGGAGTACATAGAGCACACAAAGCTAGAAAGAGTTTTAGGATAAAGTTAAACAATTACCGAATCAACGTCTCCTCCCAGACCGAGTTGACAAGATCCTTGTCTATGATATCCCCATCTGGCTGCAGAGAGAAAGTATAATAACAGAGTGAATCACAAAAAACATTTTTTCCAAGTATTAGCAAACACGAAAGTTTGACAAGTCTGATCATTCTCTCTGGTAAAGATAGAGAAATTACATTTCTCAAACAAATGTTTTCTTTCACCAGATTCGTACAATGTGGGAGAGATCGAAGTGAGGAACTCGGGAAAGTTTGGCATGAATTGGTTTCTACTCGACGAACGAATATATGCAATTCGCAAATTTCCATGAGGAAAAGTTTTAATTGGGGAGTTCCTCCTACATATTATTTGTTTCAATATATCTAACCCACAAACCCTGAAAACTTAGAAAATGTTTAAAATTAAATGAACATATCCTCTGGTTGTTAAACTTACACGTTCTGCAAGGCGAGTATTCCGTGAATTCAGTGAAGGAATCTTTAGCCACAAAACAAGTTCCCACTGGGTCTCTTCGCTTCCGATTTGTGCTGAACCAGACATACCTCGGGGCACAAGCCTGTGAAATTACATTAGTACTTTATATACTATTTGCATTTATGAAGAAGTAAATGTTACAAAGAAAGCAATTAGTGAAAAATGAAAAGCAAATAAAGCCTAAGACAAGTCAAACAAAAGTTAGTGGAGAATAAATTCCAGTTCCAAGACGCAAACTTGTTCACTCCTGCTGAGTTCGGAATGAGTGGGCTTTCTCCAAGGATGTTTAAAAGAGCATTAGTTGTTTAAACTATTGCACACTCTGCCCTAATGTATGCATGAAGGATAATTATACAGCGATTTAATTTACTTCCAGGATGGAGTGAGCTTGCCCATATAAATATGTACATTTCCGGTGTACGAGTAGTCTAAGAAATTCTTTAAATGTAGGTTAGGGAGAACAATCTAATTCACTGGGTCTCAGGTGAATAAACACAAGAAATATAATTACTGCAAGTCAAACGGATACAGATGTATTTCTATATAACATAAAGTGCTTTCAACTGCCTAAGTATGCGTGGGTAGCTTAATGTTATTACCCTTGGGGATTCTTCAAGTGTACATTCGCACAGTGTTACTAAATATGATACTCATTAGGGCAGTAAAATGATTCACTGCCTACTTTGTGTGTGAACATCTCCGATTGAAGTATTAAAGCTTTCTGACTGTGTGACGAGCTGCATTCACACGTGAAAAAAAGAAAGCATTCGGGGAATCAAATGAGTGTTTCCTTTTTCCTCTTGAACAGATCTGCTGCGAGCTTGCCCATTCTCATCGATAATACTATAATGATGGGTGTTGAAGATGTTGCAAGGTTACTACGGACGGAAGACTTTCTTACAAGTGCAAAGTGGGCGAGAGAAAAGAAGTTGATGGGAGTTAATGTGTTAGTTAACTCGATTCGGAGAGGAAGGTTCGACTGTCTGTGTAAGGGCGAGTTGAATGTCGTGAAAAGTTTTGTCAGGAAATGGTGTTCATCCATTACCACGTTTCCCATTTAGTATTTCGGTTGATGGAGAGAGAGACGACTCAATAAGCCATTCTTAGGCGGAATGTAATCATCGTGGGCTCATCAAGAAGAGGGCAATCGATGATTTCTTCTCGTGATTCGTATTTTCCTGTTCATGCATCTACACACGATGACGATGGGGGCAGAAGGCCGTGTCAAATCGGATACGTGAGTCCGTGAGTGCCTAAAGCTTACGGAAGGTCTGCAAGGACTTCTTTCACTGGTGAGCTAAAGCTCCACTCGTTATTACTCCGCACAGCCCAATGAGTTCAAATGATCCCGTAATGACTTTCTCTGAATATACATTTATGCTGCAGAACATTCCTTTCTCCATCTTTCACTTGCATAGACTCAGCTTATGTCTTCTTCCCACTATTTTCATTGGGCTCGAGAGACTAGTGGAAAAATTAACTATTCTCTTCTACGGAGTGAGCTTCAAAGTGTAATAATATTCATCATTACAAGAGCCTAAGAGAAAGAAAAGAGTAGAACTTCCGTTCCATTATCATGGGGATATTATTACTATTAAAACGTACTCTTTTTGATGCACACACGACTGTAGAATGGGATACAAAGACGTGTATAAACTTTAGACTTGATGTGTATCCTGCTTTTTCGTCCTCATTACCCTTTACGCTTTACGGCCCATTGGATCCTTCATGGAATGAGATCTGGATGAGGTTATTTTATTACAACTCAGGATAAATTACAATGTAAACCGGTCGCTTGCTCTTTCCCCATTTTTTGATGAGTGAAAGTGCTACAACTACGTGATACACTTTATACATACTTAAAGATATAGATTTTTACTCTCTTTATGTACGAAGTTGTCAGCTATGTGTTGAAAGGCACATTAGAATTAGTTATTCGTTCGCAAACTGAAAAGCTATATAGGCAGAGCCTCCCTATTTAAAACACCAGTTCTGTTGCTGGAGTCTCATCATTCTTTCTGATAGGTTACTTGAGCAAGGATAAACTCGCTTTTTAATGGCACAAGGAGATGATATCAGCGCAACGAAAGGTAGTACTTAATCATGCCAAGTTTACTTAGTGCAAGATGCATGTTCCGCGAAAATGTTGAAATTCCTCATATATACATTCTTAAAAGATTAGCTTTACTATTACTACTAACAAGGCACACAGCAGTAGCAATATCCTGTGTAGTGGGGTTTTCTGAAGTAATAATATTTATCGTATGATCATACTTATTTAGAGGATGTTTTTAGGATATTTCCAGACATCAGAAGTGCCCCTTTTATTCTTCTATTATCTTGGGTTTTTATCGCAAGGGAAAGGGCTTGTAGCCTCGTGTGTGTGTGTGTGTGTGTGTGCACAGGAGTATATGGGAACTATTTCTCCTTCACGACACATGAAGCTGATAAATTCATTCAATATGCTTTCCAAGCCGATGCGGATAATGCTACTACGTTTCCCAAAGGATAATGTTGGTAATGAATGCGGTCGTTTCTGTCATGATAGTGTTCTTCGAGGTGCAGTAAATAATAAGAAAACGCCTTCATCCATGAGCCTATTTTCTACCTGCTTGAATCTCTTCTTTGAATCAAGAAGAAACTCAAGAACGGCAAAGGTCTTCCGTGAATGGAAATGCAAAGACGAGAATATATAAGCCCCACAAAACTTTTCCAACTTAACGCTAAACAGAATTCATCTGGAATTTCTCATTTTTACGGCTCGCAACACAAAAGGAAGAAAGTAGAATTGTATAATGCTTGTTTGTATGTTCACTATTTTCCGTTGTTTTAAATGGTAATATAAGTTAGCGTCATACATCCATCTTCAAATATCTGCCTTGATAAGAATGAAAAAGAAAGTACTGTGTTACCACAGTCAAGTCAGTATTTTAAATGCGATGTTAAAAGATTAATTTCGGCAAAAATAAAATCAAACAGCGTGTGTTAAAAGACTTCAGGAACTCATTACAAAGACGTTTGACTAACCAAAATAATTCCGTCTTCACCAGAGCTTCGTACAGTTGCACCAAACCACTGGTTAGATTTCTCATCGATTTGTTTCCCTTCAACCATATTGTTCCCTGGAATTTGATTATACACATTTCATTCTTCATGCATCATTCATGAACAAACTTAATAATACAGTGTATCACACTCAGAGCAATTATTGAGGACTCTTGAGACGATCTTACTCCTGCTTCGATCTTCACAGTGTCATAAAAATAATGATTTACAATGGGGGAGCCAACATGCTAAAACAATGAAAGTGTAGAGGCATGACGCGGAGGAGAGAGAAACTATGAATTATGTATGAATTTAAGTAATGTATTTCGTAGAGTTCTATTCGGATCGAAGACTACAGATAAATATAATAATTTATATGTTGTAAACTGAACAGGTGGAGGTGAGGGCAAAGACGAGTTTTATCCAATAATAAGCTTACATATTCATTGTGTTACCGAAACAAACGGAATACCCCTAATACATACTTTGGAACAAGTGGCTTAAATCAAAGACCCAAGGCACAAAGAAGTCTATTTATCCGTAACCACTATTGCCCTCATTAATAAAGGATTGATACACTTGTTCCATTAATATGGGTTTACAGAAAATGCAGAGAAGATCCTTCTAAAGGAGAAACGCCTTCGAGGAATATTTCATTCATCATCATCAATACTTTCCGCCTTCAGGGAAAATAGCCTTTTTCTGCAATCTTTCTCGCACATTTATTTGTTTCTCTAACGTCTATGCAAACATGTGTATTTTATTTTGTATAAAAATACACTTAAAGACAAATTTTCTGCGAGTAAAAAAGATTCCTCCTTCAGGGAGAAAACTTGAGTCCGTAAGTAAGCGCCACTGTAAATATTTAAGGGTGAAGAGACGAGCAGAGAGTTGCATTAGCTCATGGGGATTTCTACGTCTATTTATAGGTTTGGTTTTAGTAAATCCGTCAGAAGCAGCATTTCCTCTTCACACAGGATTCTATAAGTACAACTGAAATTGCCAATATTTTTCTTACTTCCAGTTTTTTCCCACATTTGAACATTGGATCCCATCCCAACTCCCAAGGTATGATAAATCACTCGATATTTCTTAATTGAACATTTGCATTTGACAGTGGATTATGCTATGCGATTGTTTTAAAGTCTCAAAGAACAAACCCATTTCTTCACGAGTGAGATCTTTTTATTCTACACAAATTACTGCACCAATGAATCTCATATTGGAATAAATTTGAATACCAAAAGAGCGAGTGAGAGTGCGAGGAACAAAAAATTCTACATCCTAAAATGCGTCCTCATCTCTGCTGGCTCTGACACTGTGAAAGATGCTTTCTGACTTTCTGCTCTGAGGATTTAATTAAGTGCTTTGCACGCAGCACATCACTAAATGGTTGTATTTAAGCTGCATTCATTTCATCGCGATGAAGATTTAAAATGACTTGGGGAGAAAAACACGGAAATCCTATGCACATTTTCATGACAAGATGCGGATAAAAACGCCTTACTTTACTTTTTCTCTCCTCAAAAGTCTTCACACAGCTACAAGTTAAGATCTTTTACGTCTACCTCCAAGTATAACCTAACATCACCACCGTGATAGATCTTAGGCGTATTCCTTAAGGCTTGAAGATTTAACAAATGCATTCTGGAGAAGAAGAAAATGTTTTACCCTGTGAATTAACTTGAAAAAGTGACAACATGAACGGTTAGAAATAACCATTCCATCTTGAAGCAGGACAAGTACAAAGTTAGAAGACAGTAAGACAGCCTTCGTGTGTATGCATGCTCATATGTTTGTTATGTAAGAAGTAACACGTACAACGCAGACACATAAGGGTGACTTCCCAACATCATCAGCAGATGAACCCACGAAGCTGAGTTTAAAGTTTGTAGGCAGTTGTGATGAAGCAGCCCTTTGGGTTTCATTCCAGTGTCCAGAAAGAAAAAGAATTATTGTGTATCTGATTCTGTACCCTGGAGCAGGACACATTCTTTCCGTACACACTTCCTCCCTTTCTTATTGTCTTACATTTCCGTGTCATATGCTCCTTCCTAGACTTCCTACACAATTGTGAACTGTCTTCTTAGGCTTAACATAAGACGACACCACTGTCAGCTCTCAAGAGACACAAGATGCATTGCGAAAGGCATAATATTTCTTACTCTCACTTTGACCTCTCCTACGCAATCCTATCAAATTGTGAGTCACTAGTCACCAAAGCAGTCTATCTTATTCTGTGCATTCAGTCGGGACTACATAAAAAAGGACGATCAAGTTTTGAATCCTCCCTTCCACACACACAGTCACCCTTTCTATTGATTCGGGTGTACATCATTTCTTCGTCATGTCAATTTATCCAAGAGAATTATCCCTGTTGAAGGATACTTAAGATATTCCAAGTACAACCTGAGTAACTTTTCTACTTATAACTTCTGTCATATCCCAATAACGAACTGATTGATGTTGGTGAGAAAAACTGCATCTTGTGTGGGTAAAAGGGAACATAAATACATACTTTTAATGCACGTATACACGGCTGGAGTGTACTTGTAGACATCTTGAAGAGATACACGATCCTGAGATCATTTTCCCGTGAACCCAAATCCCCGGAAAGTATTTACCGGGTTGTTCGTGGGTAGTACCTAAACCTTCCCTAAAAGTGAGTCTCTCCTTAAGACACCATAAACTAAAGATGGCTTCATGTATAACGGGGTTATCATGTGTGGGAGCTTACTTGAAGAGATGGGTGTGTAGTAAAAGAAAGATGACTTTGTAAGAAGGGATGATGTGTGATGGGAGCATATATACTATTTATCCTAGGAATAGTATTAGGAAGTCTTGGATAAAGTGTAGGACCTTGTCGGTCGAATGGAAGTTGCTGACAAGAGTCAGGAGCAACACAGCTACATCTGAATACAGCACCCGGCTTCCGAAGACCCGGTTGCATCTGTGAGTCTGCTGAAGGGGCTCCAACCAATATCCTGTAGAGACGCAACAAAAATGTCAGCTTTTCGAAGGAACTTTTCACTCCTCAAGCAGGAGAGGATGTGTTTGTGTAGTTTAACTTAAGCCAACTTATACGGTCCATAATGTTGTCTCATTCCGTTAAAGGAAATCCTCATCATAGGCTTACTGCTTTTACACACACACTTTAAGTTACTCATACACAGTCCCTCGAAAAACAATAGAGGACATTCATTCATTGAGGGACACTTAGATTTCCAGTTAAACTACACCATAAAATGAAATACACATGCAAAATTCATACCATGAAATATTCGAGTCCTTGTGCTGAGCTACTGAGAAGCCAAACATGCTACCGGAAGGTCCTCGGTGTATTAAGGCACTTGGAACATCAATATTGAAGCCATAACTAAGGTGGAGGGAAGAGCTACAGAATAATCCTACAAGTACGAAGACCACATAATGGGGCATAATAATAGTCCGAGCACTAGAGGAACTACTTCCACCACCAACACCAACACTACAGAATCTCGGAGTCCTCAGTAAACGATGATCCATTTTTCCCGAGTTTTCACCACCCGTTAACTCACTCCAGGCTTGAAATTTCAAATAAAATTTCCACAAAGACGGTAATTTTTATGACATAGGATTATCCTATGAGAGAAATTCCACGGTGAATCCTTTCCTTCATCCCTTTATCACCGAAAGTGTGAACACATGGATAAGATTGAGAAATATTGAGAAAGTGAGTCCACCTCGGCAGGACGGGAATCTCACATTATATTCTTCAGCACTGCACAGTAAACACACTCACACACACACAGCCAGCCACCTTCACTTCCACTCAACTTGTCTCCTTGAGATTTACCTGAGGTTTGTATGCTATTGCTATTATACACTGAGATGTGTTACTCGATCAAGTAGTATTGTTGATGTGTGTGTGTGTGTGCTACACTTTCATTCGTTGAATGGGAAGTAATAGATGATGAGACTCTATTAGAGAGAATAAGAGTGTAGGATGCAGCAGGAGCAATAATGACTAAGCTGTGAGTAACACACACAACACACTTGAAGATATGAATTCATACGCCTATTGAACCAAGTGAAGAACTTTTACACACTTCTTGCGTGGTGGTGGGTTGTAATACTCATGCAGTTGTACTTTTAGGGCTGACATAAACTTGTACTCTCGTCTCCTAGAAGATCTAGCACTTTTCAGTATTCAGTCGACATGAGGATGAGTTTGTTGTTTAGATTAGGTGAGTCTATGTTTCTTCTAGGAGCTTGTATAAGGCTTGGACTTGGCAAGAGTCACAACCAGACTGATGATCACCAAAGACTTGGAACAGTTTCTCTATTTTCCTGTTTAACTCCCACACTTACTACTACCCAAGTATAGACAGCGTTTCAACTATCAAGTTAATGGGGAATGTATGTATTGAAAATAAAATAGGTGAGTTGGGTTCGTTGCTTTCTAACGCGCTGTAGATATAGATGTATGTATGCGTGTTCACTAGTCACACACACTTCCCTTATGAACTTGTCCAAAAGAAGAAGTCGAGAAGGAGCGTTCCCAAGAGAGATGAGCATAACCACCACCGAAGTCATAAGAATGGATGATGTTCTTTCTCTGTCTAATCTTTGCCTTCTCTTTGAGGTATATAATGAGCTTCACTCACTCAATATTTCTTTTCCACAATGCTCACAGCACCGAGTAAGATGCCCGTACCGGAAGTCTGACACACCCAAACCTTTCCTCAGATAACTTCCCGGTTTTTACCACCCTAAAATACGAACGAATAATCATTTCCCTACCGTTATACTCCGCAAGTTCCTATTTCCGATTGCAAGTCGTTCTTATGCAGGAAGGCAAAAGTTGGCTCATGCTGTGTAATCATCTTGATTACCCTACATTTCTGTTTGCTCGGCTTTAGCTGATTCCAAATACATGTATGATGATTGCCAATATTGTAATGGACCACACACATTAAAACATTCTCTACTTGGACCCAAAGGATACTTACAACTCTGACCTAAGCTTGTTTCTTTCTAATCGCTTTGTTAGCCAACTCTGAGTTCCTATTTCCTATTAGTGAGCAACATTTGGTCATTTATGAGCTATATTAGGTGTCATCAAGCAAATAACGATAACACTAAAAGACTTATTATTGCGTTGTTTATGATCTGTTGCGTTTAATCCAGAATTGCATTATACAGCCGTTAAAGCTTTTCTTCTGTCATCTTCATCTACCTAAATAAAACACGTACAGCAGGATAGCAGGACAGCAGTGTTGTGTATATATCGCCATGCGGGTTTTTCATTCAGATGTCACGAAGAAATACGAGAAAAATAGAGTAAAAGTCTTTTTACATTTATGCACACGAGAATCGTTCAAGATGAGAACATCGTTCGTCCTGCAATCGGGGATTCCACTGCGTCATTCAAAATGCAATAACTCATTTTGTACAAGGAATTTTGGAATTCACATTTCACTTTCCAGTCGAAAATTCCCGTAACCTTTCTTTCCGACAGTGACCTTCCATAGAATACATCTACTTTCCAGGCTTTCCACGTTCCAATCATATCAGTTTCAGTATTCTTCTCCGACTGCATAGTATGCATGCTATTTGTGTAGTAGTGTCATTATGCCCCATTTCAGGCCTGAAACTGCCAGCCAACTCTCCACTTCCACTTTCACTACACGAGTGAAAGCAAACGCAAACTTTCCATCGAGCCCATCATTACCATTTCTTTTATCGACAGAAGCTTATCGGGATTCTTTATCCCATTACCACTTATATGGCGCAGATATTAGCTAACACACATTGCATCCTCGTCACACTTCCAGGGGCTCTCTCTCCGTAAAGCTGGAACAGCAAATGGCTATATTTTCTCTGAGAGAAATATATCATGTCTGCAATATTGAAACGCTTACAATCTTTATTTCCACAGCAGTTCAAAACAAAAGGAACGGAGTAGCTGTTGTTTAATGGCTCAATTCTCTTGTAGACCAATGTATTCCATAAAATCGTGGCTTCTTGCGCAATCAATTGGGCGTATGAATGAACGGCTGTGCCTATTTTCCAGATAGTGTGGGTTGTAGCAGTTCATTCAATATGAACTACAAATCTAGTACGAAATTGTTAATTACTGGATGTTGATGATACAACTAATTAATTTAATTACTGAAGGGAACGAATGGAAGGAAGCCAGCCCACACTCCACTTGGAGTGCAGAAGCGTCCGGCCGACACAGTTCGGCTACATGATTATGATGCAACACTTAATTACAATTCGTTAAATCCTGTAGTAAAAAAGCTCCTTGAGTTGTTACCACAAAGCTACATCGACATTGCCAAAGAAGCTTTGAAGTCAAATGTCATCTGCACTTTATTCCCTGAAGCGAACTTTCTGCAGTGTTTCGGTGTTCGGAGTCACCACAAGCCGCATGATGTTCTTGAATATCCTTCCACCATGAGGTCTTTCAAGGCTCGTTATGTTGACGTGACCACATAAGGTTGTATGGTGATTGACAATGCATCCACGAGGAGTGAATTGACACAAATTCCAGCTATTAAGTGGCTCATGATGCTTAGAATGTGTGACCATGAATCATGCATCATCAGAGTGCATCATTGTTAAGATGTGATTTCATCTTTGAGCAGATCAAATAGCCCCACCATCATAACCACCCACGACAAAATCGCACAATAAGCTATGTCAATAAATTAAAGGACATAACTACCCTGCACATCAGATCTTCTAGTATTCTTGAATAGCGAGACTCCTTCCTCTGCACTAAGCGTAGTTCAGAGTTGGGTTTGTTGGGTACTGTTTACTCAGTTAGAAGAACATGACGTAACACCATTCGAAGCTTTATAAGGAGTTTTGTAGCAGAGCAGCATCAATGCCTGAAGATGTGAGTGCACTGCACACTTCATACGAGAAGTTCTACCTTTCGCTCTCGACTTTTCTTTAGATTTTAAAAATTCTGACGACGAATTTCTAAGAACTAAAGTTTGTCGTCAACAGTGTGAACAAAACTCCATCCTTCCAATAAAAGTTCTTTAGTCGTCACTCGTCATTCAAGTTCTGGATGAAATGTAGACTCTCTTTCAAACTGTCCCATCCCTTGTACCTTCATTCTTGAGACAACCCAAGAAAAGTTCTTTTTAATGGGGAGAGTTCCGTCGGATGAGTCCATGTGTGTGCAGGTACAAGAATAGGAATGTGCATGTGAAAGAAATGGAATTCGATGAACAACCTCTTACGCATTCAAGACGCTGTGTACTCCGCCCTCTTCAAACATTTTCTTCGTGAATCTTCTCAAAATACGCTACTGCTTTATCGATAAAGTCTTGTCTAATATGGGCAAGTTCACAAGATGCATGCATACAAGATACAAGGCGATGATATGCAGCGTTACATAATATTTCTATAGCTTGGCAAGTTGTTTGTAGAAGCATGCAGCATCTGAGGCCAAGCATACAGAATTTTGCTCAGCAAATTGTGAATTATAGGAGTTGGAGATCGTGAATCCTATCATTAGCGACTGAATAAAAACTTCATTATAAATGATGTGTGACAGCAAGGAATGGGTTGGGCAGGGCAGGACGTAGAAAAGACGGATTACTTTGATGCCCAACGCAAGTGCTACTTTACTTCCCTCGTATCGGTCGATGATATTATGTGATCAATTTCATGTACCACGCTAACGAAGTTAAGGCTCTAACTGTTCCAAGGAGAAGCGTCATTTTTTGCGTAGAGTAGGAAAGTCTTCAGGTTTCATGACTTCGACTAATTTAATTTCCTAGGTGTGTGACAGTGATTTCACGGCTTTATTGATTCAGTCCGTGACAAATATCAAAATGAGCTGAGGGAGACGAATTCTCTTTGATGTATGGTGTACCCTCTTCCATAAAAAAATTCGAAAGGTCTTCTATATGAACTACCAACTAATTGGTAAGCTCTGCATGCCCCACAGAAGGACCTTGTAGATTGGTCGTTGGTGGTAGCAGTTTATCAAGCTTATCAAGCAGAAGTCTTCCCACACACTAATAGATATCATTTATTAATAAAGGCATGATAACTTTATTTGACTGGTTCATGATAAACATCTATTTGATAAAATTAACAAGTGGGATTGTTGAATACTAAGCCGCAACTATTCACACTATGTGCAATGATCACAAGTCGCTGCACGATATCTTAACTCAGTATGCATGTTTGTTCATTATATTGGTTTACGAAGCACTGCAATATTGTAGAGCCTAGCACGTTGTGTTCTGTTTTACTTACTTACTTGGAAGAGGAAGATTTATCTAGCAAATACGCCTTGTCAAACATGTTCAATTCATTGATTAAATAATTTGCTTTGTTTTTCAAAAGCTTGGCAGCTCCTGACAGTTCTTCGAGATTTGCTATTGCAAGGTCCAGCTGCTTCATTTCATGTTCCATTTCTGAAGTAGAGGAATCTACCAAGTGGCACAGTCGTGCGAAAGTTGAAGACAGTTCCCTGTAAGTAACGGTTAGAATGAAACACTTTGGCGAGCGTAATCACATATAGTATATAAATTGCTTGTCCATGCAACATCTGATATCCGATATTTGGTCTTACTTAATACTAACCATTCGTAGCAGAAAATCACTTGGACACCCTACGCAAAGTTGTTGCAAAGAATCTGTTGGACTTACTGTTGGACTTGATGACTACAGTTGGCAGAGGTTATATCAACGATGAGTCGGAGTTTCCGTGTAGCATGGTCAACATACTGTTTCTTGAAAGCACGTTCTTTTGCTTTATTAGTCCACGTTACCCGCTCGTACATATAAAGTCCTCCATAAATGATCCCTGTGACAGCTATTACTCTCCAGCCCACCGTTTTAAGAAGCTGTTAATGTCAAAGAAGGAGAGGGAGATTTACAATTCATTTACGGATATATACGGATTCCCAGTTGTAATATGAACGAAACTTACGAATCCAGCAACCAGAAGTCCTCCCATTGTACCTTGACTTGTAACAGCTGCAACCGCGATTCGGGATGCTGCGGACCAATCATCATTACATCCAGTGGTAAAAAATGATGGGTTGACGTCATTAGAAGGAGTAATAGGTGTTAGAGGCTGTGGGGGCAAAGGTGGTAATCCTCTAGGCTGCTGAAAATCATTGTAATTCAGCATTGTGACATTTGCGTTCTATCATAGTCTTCTTCTGAGTCTTTTATAACCTGAAACCTTCTTTTACGACTCAAAAGAAACATTAAAAAGATTCTAACAAGTAATATGTACCTGTCCGCAAGAAGACGCAATAGCTCCACCACCAAAAAATCCGTATTGATTCCTTCCAAGCAGGCGTTTCATGATGGCTTGGGGTCCGAAGCTGAACTTGAAAGAAATGTCTTCTTGGAAATCTCCGCAAAGGTTATCACAATTTAGTCTATATAAAACTTCAAAAGGTTCCCTCCTGGGAAGAAGAGTAGCAGTTAGTCCACGCTTCTCTGCAGGAACCAAAGCGGACATTCTCTCAGTCATTTCTTTTTGACTGTTTTCCATGTTCATGGCCAGTACTGTGCTCAGCCTGGCACGCAAGTTTGACCCGAGTCCTGATTCTACATGTCGATGCAGTTCTTTCTTGTAAACATTTAGTACCAGCGCATCCGAGTGAAACGGACAACAGAACTCATCAACCAGTACACCTAATCTTCGGATTTCGTCACTCAACGCCTTGCTTACTTTGCATTCCACATCTTCAACCATCTGACGGATTTTATCCTTCATTTCGTGTGTTAGGAGCTGTAACTGCTTATCTGTAAAGTCAATTTTATCCCAGAGTTCTTTTCTAAACATGACCTTTTCAGATCGCAGATTCTGAGCGGACGACAATAACTGATTCATAATTTCTTTCGTTTCTGAAACTATATGCTTTCCGCGATGAGAATGCTGCTCAAATTTTGTTTGTACGGCAGACTTGGAAATGCATTCTTCAAACTTTCTTTCGAAATCTTGGAATTCCATGTAACGCACAGAAAATCCTTCTGCAATGGCTCCCGCTGTGGAAAATTATAGTAAATTATCATAAAGTTCAAACCTTGACCATTTTGAATTTTTAACTACATACATTGGGGAGGAAGGCCTTTTTGTTCCTGAAGACGGGCTTGAAGTACTTCTTTAGCAGAAATGAAAAATACTCTTTCATTCACTTGTTCCGGATTGATAACTTTAAGCTCCTTCACTAGAAAGTCTGATGCTCGTTCAGTATGTTGTGCTCGAACCTAAAATTTACCAGAATTAATGAGCATGAAATTTATTAACACGATTCTCAAGTGTTAGCAATAGATATCACAAATAAGTACACTAAACAAACAACCACAACCAATAACCATACTTTAAATTGAAACTATTAAATACCTGGCTAGCATTAATTGGCTGCATGAATACAAGTACAATTTACAGAATGCATTTGCCAGACAATTACACGTAAATACAAACAACGTACCTCGTCCATATATTCCATTTCAGAAACAGATGCATCCCACCGATTATTCAGGATGAAGATATTTGGTTTTGAAATCTGATTCGACACTTTGTGAAAGAAGTTTTTCTCCTGAATTTAAGAAAATTGTTAGAATCTGATCATTCGAACTAAAGCTAAATAATTGAGCTTATGTGTAACTGATTAACTAACAGTAAGCATGATTGTGGACTCAGCGTTAGAAACGAGGACAAACACATCAGCATCCAAACAATGTTTGTCTATCCACTCGTCAAGGTTAGGTGAAACATCGATTCCTGGAGAATCCACGAACACAACATCATCTCTGAGCAATGGGCATTTTTCCTTCGGCCAGATTATTTTGACTAGTGACGATTCCGTCAATTTTCCCTTACACAATGCGTGTGCCAACTGAGACAAAGCCTGCACATTGTGACGGTCTGGAGACCCTTCCAAAGTTAAAAAAGGCTCCTCTGTTGACTCTCCACCTGGAATTTAAATCCGTTTGTGAAGCGTACGGCTTAAAAAATACAACGGCAAAAAGTAAAAGAAGGTACCTTCAACTTGTAAAAAACAACTAGTCGTATGGCCAATTCCACTGGGAAGGATTTTATTTTTCAGCATAGCGTTAATGACAGTAGATTTTCCGTTGCTCGTTCGACCAAAAAATACAACCTGTACAAAGTTAGCAAAATAGAATATTAAATCAATAAACACAATAACGCAATTTGTAAAGCTCATCAATCCATAGGTAACTACCTTCATATGATCCCGTTTCAGGACTTCCCGAATCCCCAGAACTTTCTTTGAAAATTCTGAGACGCTTTCTTGCTCTGCAGGTGTAACCAGGCTGTGTTCAGATACTTGTCCTGAAACATAAAGATCGTGAATGTATTTCATTCTAGTAAAAAATAGCTGATAACTTTACGAGAACTTACCTCTGACGAAATTAGCAGCTTCTCCGATGTAGTCATCGATGTCAAGAAATATATCGTTGATGTTCTTCTTAGCCTGGACAAATATCTGCAGAGGTGATACATCAGAGTCAGTGAAGGTTCGTTTGTTTGCACTCGCATCACCAGCTCCACGCCGGGTTTGCGGGTTTGTAGTAGGATCCATCATCGAAAATGACCGGATGTACGCAGACATTGCTTTCACTGAACCAAACTAAAATCGTGATGATAACTGCAAATTAAAAATAAAAAGCTTGTCAGTACAACATCTATGACTTGAGTGGAGTGCATATAATACCAATTCAATATTTAAATTCTAAATACAATGTCACTGGATCTGTCAATCACTTTCTCCACACTAATTAAGAACACAAAGCCTCCGAAACAATCCTACTGAGCTAAATAAAAGCTTGAGCAACATCAATCGATCAATCAACTATTAAACTATCTACTTAAAATCTACTTTAAAGTTACTATGTTACTTTACTACTTATATACCGAGTCTGGAGAAACTGCCATGCCACATTGGTAGTATGATGAAATAATGCGTAAGGATAAGATACACACACGAAAAGATAAAGTATCATTCTGTCTGTGCACTAAACTCGTCAAACAAAAAATGAGGAAATCATACACTTAAATTCATGCTGGTAAAACAAATGCGTGCTTTCTAAACAATACTTTCACTCAGGCCTCAGCAAAATATAACTCATTCATATTAAATTAAGCATTGCATAAGTTGAATAAAAACATGTGAATGTTCTATGCATTTGAACTTTTTTGTATTTAGCATCGAAGTGTTAGACACTCAGGTATATTAAGCAAGAAGGCCTGCTGGCGATAAAAGTGGCCCTTCATAATGAATGTTTTAAGTCTCACCTCACGATCAAACTGAATGCAACTTGCGTCTCTTCGAATAATTCCGTTCACCAATTTGTGGTAGGAGGTCTGCATCACACTTCCTCCTTCTCTCTGCTTAAGTGCAGGATTATGGATTCCCAAGGTTGTCTATATTTATGCTCATTAACCTAATAAATGATGCCCTACAAACTTATCCCTAAAAACTACTCGGCGAATCGCGAGGACGAATGTTCAAGATAACTTATAGCATATGACTGCGGAGATTCAATTATTAATGTGGAAATTCTTGATAGTGCTTTATAATACTAGAAACTAGAATAGATTTAATATTTTATACAAACTTTAATTTTTATAAACACTATTAACGAGGAGTTCACATGATCTTAAGTGCGGAGAAATGAGGTGCGGGACTAAAGAACAAGACTCCTTGCAACTCCCGCATTCACACCATACAACCCACA
>JAQGAD010000564.1:0-34500 GCA_034696625.1 Isotomurus palustris | reverse complement strand
GGATTATGTGTGCGGGGATGTAGTGTGGGGGATTAAGTGTGGGGGATGATATGTGGGGGATTAAGTGTCCTAGAATCTAAAAATGGATCGATGGACGGTAATTTTATTCCTTTATGGATCCACTATGAAAGAGAATTTACTAGTTTACTTAGTTTACTACAGCGAAATGAGAAAGGAAGAATTATGTTTAAGATTCTCCAAAACAGACAACTCTTGTGGCATGGAATTCCGACGATTAAAACCTTTATTTTAGCAATAATAGGAGTGAGTGATATATTTAATAATATCGACATGAAATTAAGCATTCAATCAGAAAGAACAAAGTAAATAAGCAATCCATCTATGCAGCTTGATATTGTGTGCTCCTCTAGACGTTGATTTATTTCCCCACGTGTTACCTGACATCATTCACTACTTCTCAAGCGTAGTTAGCTGATTTTGAAGGATTGATCTGGAGTTTAAACAGAGTAGTACGTAAAATAACTCAGGTATATCTCGTTATAATGAAAAACTGATTGAGACGATCAGATGGATTCTGAAAGCACAGGTTACAGTTAGATTATTTACAGCAACTACAAAAAAGCTTTGCATTCATTTGGAACTCTTCTGCGTGTAATATGTACATCCAGTCATTCTTGGGGCTGATGTGAGTCTAGTTGAGAAAGTGTCAGCGTAGG
Source organism: Isotomurus palustris (assembly GCA_034696625.1). NCBI lineage: Eukaryota > Metazoa > Arthropoda > Collembola > Entomobryomorpha > Isotomidae > Isotomurus > Isotomurus palustris. Next base: position 33,823 of record JAQGAD010000564.1, on the reverse strand, counting down.
GTTAGGATTCGGTTTATAGTTATTAAAGCACAGTTACATTTTTTGCTTCAGTAAAAAGCCAAGCTTTAGACACTTGTGAGAGTGTGCAAGTGATACAATCGCTAAAATATGTAATGTTAATATATTGCATAAAGTTGTTTCAACCAGTTTTTCATTTGTATATTGTAAAAGAGAATTAATGTGGACATTTTTAGATCGACGATTACCTAATTGTTTCTTTATACACCTAGTGTATTTCATTTGAAACAATTTGAGTTTTCATATTTACAAGCTGCGTTCTATTTCATGCTTTATAGCTGTTACTCTTACTGTAACTAAAAAGACTCTTGAATGCTTGTAGTGTATTTGACATTGAGCCTACAATCAACCCAGTTTCAGGTTGTAGACTTAATTTGACTTTACATATTAGTGTTGCTGCTGTGAATGCGTAATGATAAATTCTGATTTCTGGAGATCATGAGGAATCATTGCTCTTTTTTACTTCCACTTTGTTCAGTATCATGATTTTGGAGTGATCGTAGAACTCTGGAAACTCACAAATGGCTGATGTGGCTGCAGCTTTGTCTCAATAATGCTACTGGAACGGGTGCTGTGGTTTTATTTAAGGTAATGAGGTCCAAGGTGATGAAGAGGACTGGAGGGAGGGGGAAATCGATAGGAAAAGGGAGGGATTTGCCTCTTCCAAAAATCTCAGAGACCTGTATGCATTCTGAATTTGCATCTAAATTCCAGCTTTCAATCTAAACGGAATCGGAGAATATTTCCAGATTTTTGTATTTCAATTATTCATGTGATCACTAGAATTGATTCGAAAAGATTCTACCACCTTTAGAATTCGACGGTCCAGTGGAACATCTTGTAAGTTTGAAGCCATTAAGATATGGACAGAGGACATTGGAGAAAGGGTGCGAAAGCTAGTGGAAAGGAAAGAATTTGGCCTCTTGTAACTTACACGTTTTAGCCCTGACCAATATGACACTTTATTAATAAGTGACGTCGAACGTATAAGTCAAAATCTTAATTAAGAAGAAAAAGCCTTGGCCTTGTTGGTGTGATTTTGGTTTAGGTTTCAAGACTGTACAATCATTTCCTTAGAAATATACTTCAAAATTAAGCCTACTCAACGTCAGAAACGTGAAAGAGGGTGTTACAAAATCCCTCCACGATTCATGAAGAAAGCTGCATTTGTTTCATAAAAAGCAAGGGGGTTTAATGAGTGATTTATTAGATCTGATTTATAAGCTTATAAACAAAAGCTATTAGCATCCCACGCCTAAGAGAGGTTAAGCCTAGCTTAATTCCTCATTAGCTGCTAACTACATTTTTACTTAATTTTTGAATGGAATGAAGTACTACTATTTTTATTTCATAACTATTTTCTTCGGAAATCTCAATTACAAACCAGCAGTAAATACGATCTCGTTTAATATAAGAGAAAAGATCAGTTAAAATCAGCATGGAATATTAAAGATGATATTGAATAGTGACTCATGCAGAGAAACAGAGAAGAGATATGAAATGTAAATATTGTAACAAAGCTCAGTAGTTGCCAGTAACGATGTCCTTTCCTCTTGTAATTAAATTAAATTAATAACGCCCATTCCAAAGTCTGTGTCACTTTTGATTGATCAAAGTTCATGTCACGAGTTGTTCTTTACTCCTTAACAAATATATCGAAGCAGTTAAGGGCAGTATTGATGGTACACGTGGCCACATGTACAACTGCATTACTCATTGTCAGAGTACACAAAGTTCATGTATTTCTATTCTCCACATTTGATAACACCGACAAGTCCCTTCACTTTTTCTTTATTTACTTGAACCCAATTCAGTTATTTATTTCCTACAAAGTTTTGTTTCCACCCATTTTCTCAATTAATAATTTCGAGTCTCACTCAGTTGACAAGAAGACACTGTCCATGAAAATTGTATTCTCATTCATCTCTCCTAGATACTTGGCTCAGAACCTCAGAAATCGAATAATCATGAACAAAAGCAACCTCGTGACTTTACAGTAACCACAGCCATTATAAGAGGATTACTAATTTATAATGCTTCATAGTTTAAATATTTAAATGTTTTAATTACCATAATTGTAGGCTCAGCCCTGTGAACACGAACACAGACAACGGCAGACGCCGAGATGATTGCCATGAGACTTGGTCCGTCGTCCTATCTGGAATACGTTGTGATTACGTTTCGATCCTCAGTGGTGAGATGGCTGGATGTCAAACTGTCGAGTCGCCAGGAGAAACTTCAGAATGCCAGAATTCACAACATTTCACAAGCGCTTCTTGCAAAACAGTGTCTTTGGCATGGGAAATGGATATCGGTAAGTATAAGTAATCCTTTGCACTTTAACTACAAAAAATCCAACCTATGAATACAAAAATTTCGTAATCTGAATGAATTGGATGTATTTTCAGAGAAAGTTCATCCGGATCAAATTGGGCTCCCGATTTCAGGAAAATTTAATGCACTTTTGCAACGTCTCCTGTGGCTGGGTTATACATTGGAAGCTCAGAGTCAAGTGTCTATAGGGAATAGCTTGCATGGCACATGGACCTTTGTGAAAGAAGAGTTAAATTTTTAGTAATTAATTTTTGTCTAAATGTAAGATCACTCTTACTGGCAATCAAAATTAAATTACCACTTCAAACACACTTCTCCAATTCCATCGCGAATGTGTAGTTTTATCAATTTAAGTTTAAATATCTGAGCATTAATATACGGACTGAATGGCAATTCGAAAACAACCAAATTATATAAGTTTAGTTCGTTATGTTTGTGACTTGAAAGAAAGCTGAATATTTATTTAGGCTAACTTATACAACTGAAATTTGTCTTACTAATCTACATTTGACTATGAAATAACGTCTTATGAATAACAACATTGTTCATTAGTACTTTCACGACACGCCACTAGATATGTGTCTTAGCTCAATGTTAAAGAAAAAAAGAAACTATGCTGCGAAAGCAGTGATATGAAAAGCTCTAACAACTTTATTAAAAGTTAGAAAAAATGAAATAATGTAAATAAGTTACCAACTCTCTAACATAACAGCATAAGACAAATGGTTTTTTATTACAAATAATTTTGATATGTAAAATAAATTACGTAATTACGAGATGGAACACGAATCGTGACATACCAAAAATACGAGTTTTAGTTTGATTGAAAAGATGAAAATAATGAGACAAATTGTGTTTTTTTATTTACAACTACATAAATTCGAATTTTAACTTTTTCGTTCCTTCGGTTTATTTTCATTCTTAGCAGTTCAAGAGGCTGATTTGCTATAATTCCATTTTCTTCGTTTGAACAGAACTTGTTGATCTCATTCACTTAGAAATTGTAAGCAGGTTTAGAAGACACACCTCATCTATGCTGTTGTTACTGCATCTACAGCCTTCTAACCTAGATCGGCCACGCTTGTAACATGGAAGTTGTATCAAAAATCGACAAATAATCATTTATTAAACTACAAATAACTGAGTATCAGCAAGGAATGGACGATTACAATTATTAGTATCTGTTCAGTTAATAAAAATGATTCCATGTTAGTCAGTTCCAGACTCAGATGAGTTGATCTTCTGATAAAACAATAATTATTATGCTGAAGTTAGCTGAACAATTTTTGTAAGACTTGCAAATTAAATTTAAGCAGTAGGAAATTGTGATAGTTGAATTCAATATATAAATCACTCTGGATTGCCAGAAACTGTGTCCAGCTAGCTTCAATAAAGCATTAACACGCAAAGACAACTTATAAAACTTAATTACTTTTATCGTGCGTCATAGCTACTACGTACCCAGTCTTCTGCAATTCATCTTGTAACTCGACTAATACAAACCTAATGCTGCAATGCCTTATCTTAAATAAATAATTACATAAAACAGTAAGAACCTGATGAAACAACCTTTTACACAGCCTGAGTTAGTTATAAAAGAGCACCATAGCGCTGATTTGCAGCAGTTAGAGTGAAAGAAGAAGGGCCAGTCAGCTCATTGAGGATTAATAAGCAGAAGGTTATTCTCGATCAAGAAGTGAGAAATTGAAATTTTCGTTCAAGTGTAGATACTTAAACATTTGTTTGTTTAGCCAAATTAAAATTTTATAGCAGGAATTCGGTGTTTATTATTTTAGGATGCATCAACCAAAAGAGTACGAGCGACACAAATCTCTGTCTTTAAGAGATGCCGAATTTTTTGTTCCTCAGTTAGTGAAAGGAGTTCCATGGGGACGAGATGAAGTCATTGTTGACTATGGTTGCGGTGCAGGTAGCACAGGAGCACGTTTCTTTTTGCCGTTGGTACGCAAAGGTAATTCGAGGATGCTTTCAATTGACGTCTCATCGGAAATGATTGAGTACGCTGAGAAGGTCTACCCTGATCCCAATGTAGAGTATCGTGTGGACGATATAATGAAGAACCCGAGAATCGTCGGTCCAGAATCAGTGGATAAAATATTCTCCGTTTACGCATTTCAATACATTAACAACCAGAGGTACACACGCTCATTGTGCGTTTTTAGTTTTGCAATTTAAGTAATGAAATTAAACTCAACAGGGAACTCTTCCAAAGGATGGCCACTATTTTAAAGAACGGAGGCTACTTGGCCTTCACCGTGTTAGGCAAGATATCGTACTTTCAACTGCTAATATTCTTGGGAAAGCATCCAAAGTGGGGACAATTTATGAAGGTGGGTTGGTGAGAAGAATTAACTATAGTATTGACTTGACAGGTAGATCTACATAATCATGATGTGAATGATTAAACTGTAGGGATATCAAGAATTCATTCCGTACTGGGTCCGAAGTGAATACGATCCACATCGAGAAACACAAGAAATTCTAATGGATTGTGGGTTTGCCATTGAAGTGATTGAAACTCACAAATTGTTTTACGACTTCAAATCATTCAACACTTTAGTTGGTAAGAATAAGATGTGCTGTGAATATGTTAATATTTACAATGAATTATTTTGTATTTATATCGGTAGGGTTGTACATGTCCGTGACTCCATTTTTCAAAAACCTTCCTGAGTTTGAAGTTGCTGAACTGCGGAAAGAATACTGCAAATTTTTGCTTGAAGCGCATTCATGCAACGGAAATGTTGATGGGAATCCACAGGTTACAGTAAAATATGAAACAATTTATGTGGTGGCAAGAAAAATGTAATTTTGATGTACTGCCAATTAGACTGAAGTAAACTTTTACCTCGCATAAATTCATGATTTAATGTTGTATTTGAAAAGTGTATTGATAAAGAATAAAAATGAAGTAAAAAACCAATCTCAACAGTTCATTATTTGCAATTATAGAACTAAAAGAAGATTTTTAAAAGAATTCACTGTAAATTATGTAAAATAAAGGAAAGATGTTACACCGAAAGGCAGCTGGAAACAGTCGAGATCATTACACTGAAAGGAATAAGTTCCACAGTACACCACTAATTATTTCTTTTAGCTTAATGCTTAAGACACAAAGAAAATACACTGTGATAGCAATTACAAGTAAAGTTAAAACCGCTTTATTAATTGTTAGAGAATAAAATGATGCAAATAAATTACTTTATTAGCCGAACAACATGAGGCAAAAATGGTGTTTTACTTCAATAAATCTATACGTATAATAAAATAATAAACTACGTAATTCAGTTTGAAGAAAGAATCGCGACATATCGAAGATACAAGTTTTAGTTTAATTTAAAAAATCAACGTTGTGAGACAAATGTTGTTTTATGATTTACAGCTACGTAAGTTTCAGTTTTATTTTCTTTGTTCCATCGGTGTCTTCATAATGAGAAGTTGAAGAGGCTCATTTGTTGCAGTTGTCCACTGTGAAGGTACTTAACAATGACAAAGAACACTGCAACTAAACAGTACTTTATTGGCCATAAAAACTTCAGTTACCTAGCAACAAAATATAAGTCGGAATCCTTTTTATTTACACGAGAAGGTACTAATCGTAATCTGTCATTCCTTACGGACTGAGTTAATTTTTAATGTCAGTCATTTCCAAATTCAAATGAGTCGATCTGTCGGCAAGACATTTTGTGATGCTGAAGTTAGCTGAACAATTCTCGTAAGGCTTGCAATATAAATTTAAACATTGATTAATCTCTATAGTCCAATATGTACACATATCGCTCATCTGGTTGCTAACGAAATGTGTCCAGCTGTAATCAAATACATAAACAAGAAGACCACTAATAAAACTTAATTACTTGTTGCGTGCGTCATAGCTCCAACTAACCCAATTCATCTTGAAACCCGACGATTAAAATGATCAATGATTTTATTCGGCTCAACTGCATACCTTCCTCTATTCTTCCCTAATCACGTAATCACACTCAGATAAAGATATTCTGGTTTCTCAGTCATTAGAGCAATAAAACCACTCGGCACGCATCAGCTTTATTTTAAGATTTAGGCTGAAGATTGGTTATCTTTCAATATCAAATCTTCATATACAAATATAATCCGTTTACTGGTATATCTAAACTTCTACATCATAAATCCACAATTACGTAAAATGAAAAAGTAAGAATCTCATGAAAAAAACTTTTTGTGTAAGTCAAGTTGTATATAAAAGAGGTGTGTAGCTAGTATGTTGCAGCAGTTAAGAAAACCAAGGAGGAAAGCAACACATCGGAGATTAATTAGCAGAAGGTAACTCTCAATCAGCAGGTGAGAAATTGAAATAATGACCGATTTTGGGAATTGAAAGTTGTTGGACTAACAAGGCTACTTTGATATATATATAATAAATTTACGTGGCATTTTCAGCACAAAATGTTAACTCAAAATATTTAAATCTTCAGAATTTTAGGATGCACCAACCAGAAAAGTACGAGCGACACAAATCTCTTGCTTTAAGAGATGCCGAATTTTTTGCTCCCCTGTTGGTGAACGGAGTCCCGTGGGGCAGAGAAGAAGTCATCGTTGACTACGGCTGCGGTGCAGGCAGCACAGGAGCACGTTTCTTTTTGCCGTTGGTACGCAAAAGTAATTCGAGGATGCTTTCAATTGACATCTCCTCGGAAATGATTGAATACGCAGAGCTGATCTATCCAGATCCCAACGTGAAGTACTTTGTGGGCGATATCATGAAAAACCCGAGAATTCTCGATCTAGATTCAGTGGATAAAATATTTTCCGTGTACACATTTAACTTTGTTAATCACCAAAGGTAAAGGTTAATCTTTTATTCTGCTTTTACTAGTGTTGCATTTAAACATTCGCTGAATAGGGAACTCTTCCAAAGGATGGCAAATGCCTTGAAGGCCGGAGGCTACTTGGCCTTCACCATGTTAAGCAAGATATCCTACTTCCATCTGATAAGATTCTTGGGGAAGCATCCAAAGTGGGGACAATTTTTAAAGGCGGGTATACTTAAAGTAACCATAATACATTTGGCAGGTTGATCTTCGTAATCAAGCGGTGACTGATTAAAATGTAGGGATATAAGGAAACCATTCCATATTGGGTTGGAAGGGAATACGATCCACATCGAGAAACAGAGGAGATTCTGATGGATTGTGGGTTCGCCGTGGAAAGGATTGAAACTCATAAATTGTTTTACGACTTCAAGTCATTCGACACTTTAATTGGTAAGATTAAGCAGTGCCATATGGTAATATTAATGAATGAATTATTTTGTATTTATATCGGTAGGGTTGTACATGTCCGTGACTCCATTCTTCAAAAACCTTCCTGAGTTTGAAGTTGCTGAACTGCGGAAAGAATACTGCAAATTTTTGCTTGAAGCTCATTCTTGCAACGGACATGTTGATGGGAATTCTGCTATGGCTACTGTAAAATATGAAACAATTTATGCGGTGGCAAGAAAAATTTAATTTTTATGTACTGCCAATAACACTGAAGCAAGCTTTTACCACGCATAAATTCATGATTTAATGTTGTATTTGAAAAGTGTATTGATAAAGAATAAATATACATACAATAAAAACCCAATTTCAACAGTTCATTATTTGCAATTATACAACAAAAAGAAAATTTTTAAAAGAATTTTACTGTAAATTATGTAAAATAAGAGAAAGATGTTCCACTCTTGTGGCATTGTTGATCGAATTTGTTCTCAGATACGCCGTCCGTGAGGAAAGTTAAAAATGGCTGATGCGGCTGCATCAAATTTTTCCGCAAGGTTGTTGGAAACAGGCGAGATGATTTTACTGAAAGGAATAAGTTCCACAGTATCCGAGAGAACAGCAGGATTCACACTTAAGGAATCTTTCCACTTCTCCAGCAGTTCTATTTCCTTCTCTGCTGGAAAATGAGAAATGTGGAAGGACTCGTCTCCTCCAAAGAAATCCACAGAAACTTCTATTCCTTCGGGAAGTGGAGCTTTGGATTTTCTAATTGAGTCAAACTCGAAGAATGACGAGAAATTTCCACTCCCTTCAAAACTGATATTTTGCGTACTTCTCAAATTTATTCTGATGGCTCCACCTGCATAAACTGAGCTGACTACGTGGGTTCCAAAAGTATTAAAGAAGTCTTTCCACAATGCGAGGGACTTGCAGCTGCCACGGTTGATATTAGGGAGAAGATGGAGTGTGTCCATAAAATTAGCACTCAGCTTTAATTTATTGTTTAATTGGAACTTAAACACACGGAATTGTTTCACAGCTGTGACTGAGTAAAGTGGAAATCTGGGACTGGAATTAATTCTACTCAAGATTATATTACCTTCCTTGGGAATCCAATTGAAACTTTGATGAGAAATGTTTCCAGGTAGTTTAAGTTCATTAATTCTTGTTGAGACGTAGTCACTGTGGTTTGCAAAGAATCGAAGCACATTAGAAGTCGAAGGTTCAACTTTACAGTTGAGACTTTTCGGAATTTGGTAGCCAATTGGAGAGGGGTGGCGTTCAGTGAGGTCAAAGGGGGAGGAGGAAATCACTTCATCTCTAAAGATGTTGTAGCCATGACCTACAAGAAGATTTTTATTCAGCTTGGGAGGTGAAAGCTTAAAAGCTTCATTGAGAAGATACAGAGTTGCTTCGTTCAGTCGAGTTCCTCGGATGAGTCTCGCGATGCCCCAATTTGTTGTTGGAAGATCTGCTTCCACAAGAATGTTCACCGAAGTCAACGCTGTCTTGAGGTGGAAGAATGCGTTAGGAAACTTTCTCTTCATTTCTGAAGGCATCGAGTTAAAAGCGTCCTTAAGCTTTGAACAAACTTCTGAGGAGCATTCAGAATCTTTCCACATTGGCCGGGATTGCAGAATTCCCAGAAACTGTGTTACTTTGGAATTATTCTTGTCCACTGTAGGAAATCGAATTGTTGCAGAAGAAACAAATGTTCTTCTAGACTTGAAAGCAGATTCGAAAATTGCAGTTCCTATTGCGTCTTTTCCCCTCTTCGTTGCAATTACGATTTTATCCATTAGGTTTTTAGGGTAAAACTCCCGATTCGGGAGTTTGAAGTGTCCATTCACAAGGTAAAGGTCCTGTTCTTGAGCTTTGTTCTCCGCAACGACGAGAAGTGTTAAGGGAGACGGATACAACGAGTGAGAGTTAATTGCTTTTTCAAAGGCACTTAACCTGCTCTTCGGATTCCTCTGGGTTTGTTTAATTTCATGTGTGTATTGTGAGAAAACGTAGATGACGTTTGAGCCAAAAGGGTCACTAATAATTCTTCCACGAAGGGAGTCAAAGGAATGAATCGCTCGCACAAACGTTGAGTGTTGTCCAATCCACGCGTTGTCACCGAACTTGTGGAAGATAAGAATCACGTTGGGTTTTCTGTATCGAAGCTCTCCGTGAGAGTTAAGGAATTCCTCAAGAGACGCCAAAACAGTTGCATCGTTGCCATCCCGAGTACTTGCCATTCCTGGAGTGTCGATTACTCTAAGCTCGCTGTTCTTCATTCCAAACTCGCCCACAGGTAAGCCCACTCGGTATTCAACGATATCTTTTGTTGATGTGAGTGTCGACCTTTCTAATCCAGGGAACAGGATATTCATCTAAAATGACACAGATTGCTGTCGATAACTTTATCTGTTGTGTCTTATATGATAACTTTCAAAGGACTTACAGCAGAAGTCTTTCCACTAGAAACAGAGCCGAGGATGAGAATGTACGCGTTGTGTGTACTGAAGTTGGCGTTGTGAGAGTGGAAGGCAGCGAAGAGTCCTGGGTGACCTTTGTGACCTCCTCTGAGCAGTTCTTGGATTTCTCCTGGGGATGACGGAATGTCGATAGATTCGGGGTCTGCAGAAGAACGGTAGTTTAAACCTACAGGAAATGTGGGCGTTTAGAATGATCACTTAATTAGTTACAAATTACAATGGACTGGAGGCATTTCTGAGGTCACAGACAATGAAGGGTTATCCAGTTTGGAGGAACAGGAACAATCATACGACATAATTGGTTTCGTCCAATTCTATTCGAAATAGTAAAAAGTAAAAGCTCAAAGTTATAAGCGTAAGGTGAATTCTGATTTTGCATAAGTTTTAATACGAATAATGAAACTCTCACTTGAATGATTCCTTCGACGGAGGAACTCTGTCCCTCCAACTCTTCCTCGTCGTAAACACTTAAGGAGCATCCTGGACGTACCACCAACGACGTGACGTTATTTTCGAATCCATCTTGAAACCAGTTTTCTTCTCCTTCCTTTAATTCGAAATAGGGAGCATGACACCGATTGCACCCTCCTTCAAATAGATATGCTCGTCCACAGCTGTTAGTAATGCTAAAGTCAACATGGTCACCACAAATGCACTCCTAAACGTATAATAAAAGCAGTTGTGTGTGTGTGTGTTTGTGTGTGTAATGGTAATAAAGCCATTGAAAAATATGAAGGGATCATTTACCGCAGTACATGTGCAGTTGATTGACAAGATATTCTCCCAGGGAGAAGGGAGATGAAGAGTTTCCACAGAAGAGAGTGTCTTGCAACTTCCAGTAAAGTAGGGACCACTGCATGCCACAAGATTACAATTTGGTTCAACTGAAGCTCCCAGGACATTCAGAGTGACGTAGTCCAAGTCTCCAATAGCATCTCCGTCACTCAACTTTAATTGGTAATTTGTAGCAGCTTCTCTTGTATATGAAGTAAAGCACATTGACGTGGAATTGTGAAGGAGAAAGTGGAAATAATTAAAGCTGCGATCACGCAGAGGAAAAACAAAGTGTGTTTCATGACAGAAGAGAGAATAAGACCAGTTGCATGGGTGAGTAGTTTGGTCTGCTTTAAATAGTTTTCACAGAAAGAGATGCTGGCTAGAAATTCTATCAAATGTTTTGTGACTCATGAAAGCAAGGAGTGTAAGATAGTGTTATCTTTCATTCTCAATATGTATCGTCATTTATTACAAGTTTCAATTAATTGAATTGAGTGATTAATTTAATCCAAGAGATTCATCGTAGTTAATTTGTAGATAGCCTGGTGAGGTCAGATCATATTTCTATTGCAGTATAATTTCAGGGTAGTAGTGTGAAACATAAAAGAAGTTCTCTTTACTTGCGTTGGTTGCTATTAACATTTTGAAAACAACAACCTTATTTCAACCATTCTGATTAACTGAGATTCATAGAAAAGGAAACATACTTGAATTATTATTAAAAACTTTACAATTTATGAATGATGCGAATATGAAGTAGATATATAATTCAGTTGCTTGCATTGGCTCTATTAATAATAGCAGGGATGAACGCAAAAGTTCAACGGAAATAATTAGGAACAGATGCACAAAATCCTACGAAGAACCAAGACCATGAAAAAGCTAAGAAAGTGGGTAGACATCTCTTCGATGTGAAAACGAGATCCCTCAATTTCCGGTAAGGAACAGGGTTGTGCATTTGCTTTGGCGGGTTTGTCTGATTGTATCATTAAAAACTTCAGGAGATTTTCATGATTTATAGTGACTTATACGAATAACTGAGTCCACGCCTTATAGTTCTTTATAATTCTACACGAACTATTAAGCCACAAATATGAATAATTAATTTTAATTGTAGATACCTGAAGCAACGAAAGTAAAGGAATAAACAGCCATTCACACTCAAATTTGTGCATTATTTTAGCAGTGGCTAGTTTTAGTCAAAGCATTTAGTATGCGATGTATTTCTGCCAACACACTACGTTAAAATCAGAAGCCTTTGGTACCGCTTTAGTTAATTGGTGAAATTCGTGTTTTTTGTCATGAAATTGAATTGCACTGTGTGTTGGTAGCTGTGTAGCTGATGTTTTATGTAAACTACTTTGTTGAAAGCTTTTTATCTGTAGACACTTCTTTACAGTCACGTAGAATTTCAAGTCACTGAGCTGGGATGACGGAATGACTCAAAGTGCAATGTATATTTATAACACAAATTGCATATTTCAGCCTGCATATCATGGTGAGAGACACTACTTCACTGTGGGTCAGAACTGGACACAGACTGCAGTAGATAAGGAGACCTTGGTCTGAATTCATCATCCACGTAAGCTTGTTGCTACCCTGATAACTCCCAAAGCATGCAGTAGTGAGCATTGATTATCATTATGATTGAATCTGCATTTGCCAGTTTGAGCATCAGTTGCTGAAATAACTGAAAGAAAAATGTTAATAATTTTATTATTCTTTCGAAAGGTTTGATGAAACGGACTTTCAAAAATCTCACACTTTCGCATTGTGTCATCATTTTTATATTTACTCAACTGTGTACTGTGTGTGAAATTATAAAGTGCCTCGCCTCCAAAACCTTAATTCTGAATTATGTCATTTGAAGTACAAATAATAAGTGCAAATGTGTTCTCAATCCATTACTTATCATTTTCTGCCAGTAAAGTGCCATAAACACAATACTGAACAATTCACAATGGAGGAAATATTTATAACCGGTATAATATTTCATTGATAAGCTATTAATACTATTGTTGGCATACGAATATATGATTTCTTCAACAATACAGGTCGACTTCCTGAAGACTAACATGCTGCAGCAAAAGAAGCTGGAGGCAAAAATAAGAATGGTGGCATCTTCTCACCTTAATTTTTCGAAAAATAATTTTCAGGAGCTCTACGGTTTAAAACTGGTAAGTCGCAAATCAAGTGTCCGCTGGAGAATTCGGAATGTATAGTATAGGAAAAGTTGAAAGGTTTGTTAGTAAGGAATAGCTAGTAAAGAATAAAAAGTAAAGAAAAATTTCAAAATTAAAACTTACTTAATTTTACTATTTCACTGAGGAACTGTCTTTTGGCTGATTTAAGCGATTTTCGTAAATTTTTCTTGGGAGTTTCATGCAAGCAACTCATAGAATCCACAACGTTCGAGTTAAATGTTTAAAACGTGTTGCTCATGATTGTAATTGTTTGAATGTATCAGTAATTATGGTTGTGTGGTGTTTCTTTATTTCATAGCATTTTTTTCATTACTAACCCCATTCCTGGTGATTTCCTACATAAAGAACTTTTTTTTAATTCGTAGTAGTGACACTTTATTAGTAACAAAACATTTTCAATACTTTGCCACGATATTTATCAAACAAATCTAAATGCTGACTATGATTTCATCCCGATAGGAAACTAGTAACGATTCTTTTACTAACAATCCTTACTAACAATTTCTGTAATAACTTTTGGTGTTTTGGTTTACTATTCAATCTGAAATCTACATTTCTACCTAGAACGGATTTCTCTTTAGCTTTAACATAGGAGTTAAAAAATTCGAAGAACATCTATTGATCTATTCTTTCTTGTGTACACTGCAGACTTTACAACTCATGCACCGACCTACTTGCAGCGTATGAAGGAAGCTCCCTGAAAACCGATCACGAAGGACACTCAAGTAAACTTTTCATCAAAAATTTGTGCACAAGGACAGGACATCAAGGATATAACACAAATTATTGGTTAATAGTTACCAAATCTTAAACTGTCGGCAAGGTCAGATATCTTTTTTGCATTAATTATGAAAATGCAAACATTATTAAGAATATTCATTATAATTTAAAAAACCCCTCAAGTCGCAAATAATATTGCGAGTTAACTGAAACATAATCTTAGAGGAATTGTGTTGAATACAAGTCCCTAGACCCAGAGATTGGTACATAGGCAGCTCAATTCAGTATTTGATTGAAATGTGCGTTATTTACTATTCGTTAATTAGACCAGAAGCTATAAGCATAGTGAAATCTAGGTTAAGATGCGCTAAAATTATTTAAAAAATTATACTTCGATTCCCTAGATATACATATTTTGACACAAATATTCTATGCAGACCTGTAGCGAGCAGATACAGTCAGTGTACGTAACGAGGAATTTCTCTCCCATTGTGCCCCAATTCTATGCTACTTTTCTCATGAAGCATAGATTTTGGGGCAAAAAGTACAGAAATTCCTCGTTGCGTGCACTGACTGTATCTGCTCGCTGCAGGTCTGATTCTATGTTTAATAATTTTTAATTGAAGTAGAAGGAAAGGCATGTCTCGTATCTTTCACACCTTAAACAACAATGTGGCTTTAATGATTCGTCTAATTGGGCACCATTGAATACGTTTCATGTCACCATAAATAACTTTACTCTTACCAAAATTTAACACGACTTACATAGGCAATAATCCTATGCGGATTTTCAGATAAAATGTACGTGGGATTAAACGCAAACAAATAGCATTATTTGCTTCGTTAACGTTCAACATCGTAATTTCGTAAAGACCAGAGAACGCTAAGCAGTCACATTGAAGTGTGTGTATGTTTGAATTTAGATTACCTGTGGTTTAGTGAATTGAAAGGTCAATATATATAAAATACTGTGTGTCATAAAATTCTACAAACTTTCCGAAATTCTATTTCTATGGGAGGAACCATTTATTTTTGTACAGCTAAGCAATTTTTTGCAGCTGGATTGCCTTTAGTCCCGCTTGCGGATGGAGGGACTTGATAATTATTCACATTGAAGAAGTAATATTTAGCGAATACGGAAAATGTTCGAGCTGCTTGAGTACTAAATTATTTTTTATTAAGTTGTTCTTCCGGAGTGGTTGGTGTTGCAAGTATGAAATTTCTTGGTAGAGTCTACATAACAAGTAGAGAATCATTATTTACTAGCTTTCAAAAGATAAAATTTTTCTTATGATAAACCATTATAAAGCAAAGTAATCCAATGAAATTAAACTTAATCCTTTGATTTCAAGTAATTTCTCATTTAGTCAGGATTGTCAGGATATAACTGTATTTCTTTTAATAAATCGAGTTGTACATGAACTTAAAGTTTACGTAATCTTATATTGATAAATATCATGAGATTACAAGAGTTGCCCCTTAACATAACTTTATATTACCCTTGGGTAGAAAGACGACACGAGAGAAATCAAGGGTTTGAGACCGAATTGCATCTCTATGGGCTTTGATTTCACAGTAATCAGAACAGGTCAGCTAATGACATTAATATCTCCATACATATCAAGAATCAAGCTGCATTTTCACCGTTTAAAATAAAACAAAAATATATCTTAGAATTTTCTGTGTATATTTAGCACATGTGGATCCTTTTAAAATTAGCACACGAACTCCGGGATTACCTTTAACCCATGTCAATAATTTTAGTGATCAGGATCAAAGAAATCAAAGTTTTTTTGCTTGGATGGTAAAATAAAATCTGGGCACTACAGAATTCGGAAAACATCTTATCTCCTTTGGTAGGGAAGAAGCTTCAGAAAATTATGTTATTGACTGCATTGGAACTAAATTCGCATTTGCATTTGAAGACTCGTTTCTATGTGCATAAAATCTTTGGATTCATCGTTTCTTTAAAAACTTCTCGTGAACCGTTCAACAGTTTTAGAAATTTCCTAGCTAATTAACTTCTTTACAAAACTCTTCCTTTTACTCAGTATTGCACAATGGTCTCGGTAGTATCGGCAGCTATTTGGTAGGTCATTCGTCCGGCTACCAAAATATCTGAACTTCGAGTCCGAGTCGAGCTTGTAGTGCTATTACTCGGATTTGCATGCAGTCGAATCTCCAAATATTTATTTAATATTAAGATTTAAGCATAACAAATTGAAATATTCCTTTGTCAAATATGTAGCAGTTCCAACATAATTAGCATAATTGCAAATGACATTGTGAAACTGTATGTCTAGATTAACTGTTGGAGGAGAAAGAATGTAATCGATAGAATCAAGGTGAGTATAAGCAACAATGGAGGCTGTACTGTCAGACATCAGTGAAAATAATGTGATAGCTTTTTTTCTTTGAAGTACAACAGCGGCCGTTAAAAAACAAACTATATCGTCATATGATACGTCATTAGGATGGCAAATGTGTTACTTTCATCGGATTATGCGTGCGACTCATGCTACATTCGACATGGCATATGCAACCTAAGATTTTACGGAATTTTTAATCTCTGCTAAACCTATACTGTGCACAGAATAAGCGAGAAGAACATTATTTCGTTTTCATCCCATATGTCAGAATGGGTAGCGGTGTGTGAAAGTTAGTGCTATTGAAAATTTATGACTAAATTAAGTCTTGTGGTCAAGGGATGAGTTAAACCAACTAGCAACATAATAACTCCATCCCACCTCACCTGTCACAAACTATTATTTAAATGCACTAGGAATACTAGCATGCATAATGGTTTTAGACCTAAACTTATAGTATACTACGTTTTCATTAAGACTGATCATTGAACCTGTAGCATAATTTGGGAATCACATCTTGATTTTACTGCATACTAAAGGACGAACTTGATTTTTTAACGTGGGTGGGGTTAACGTAAAGCAGCATACAAGCCATGAAATTTGTGCTAAAATAGATTATGATAAATTGGAACTAGAATTTTATCATGTTACTGTTGATTGGTTCCTTGCTTTACCGTTCCCCTGGATAGGTTAGCAACAAAAATTTTTTTGTCTCGACATAACGTTTGACCAGGAAAAAATCTTACCCCACTTCAAGCCCCGGATATGCACCGATCGTGAATTGGAGATCATTTTTGGTCCACACCCCCTGAGGTGGTGGGGGATCAGTGGGGGTGGTGGGGTGAAAAGAGATCGGTGCATATCCGGGGCCTAAAGTGGGGTAAGATTTTTTCCCGGTCAATTTATGTTGCTAATTGCTAATTGCTAATTCAGTTATGTTGGGACTTGGGGAACGGCAAATTTTCAAATTTTTCAAATACACACCAAATAAGCATATTTCAAAAACCTTGAGGGACTCAGTTCACAGGGACAATTCGAAAATCATTTTTCATTTTTTGAATTTCATAGAAATTTCCAGAGCACTAGCCAACATTTAAAATCCTTTAAAAGTGATGCTGCCAAAGATATATCAAAGCGCAACAAATTCTCAGAAAGGCCTACTATCGTACCTAGAGAAGTTTCAGTTGAGTTAAATTCGCATTAAAATGTCGGTATTACTGCCAATTTATTGATTAGTACAGTCCACTTTCGATTTTTTTACTCCAACTCACACTTAAATTTGTGTCCAATTCTGTTGTTATTAGTTGGTCTTGCAGTTAAACGCAGAGTAAATTCAGTACAATAATGCACTAATTCATGTTAGTCAAATAACCATACTGGACATAATGCAGTAATAAGTAGTTCGAAAACGGGTTTTCCCTAAAAAATTTTTGACAGACTAGCCTTTTTCAGTCGTATTTGCGGAAAATGAATTCGTTTCTAATCCACTCTTTATTGTCATTAGGGGTTACTCGCAACATGTCCAGATTGTTTCCAAGCCTTAGGGATTGCTTGAAACCACTACAGACTTTTTTGAACTCATAGGGATGCCTTAGGATCTATAATTCTTGAAATCATCCGGATTTTTTTCTACCTGTAGGGTCAATTCCAAACCTTGGGGATTGCCTCCAACCCGTGGAGATTGTCTCTGAGCCATTGGGGTTTTTCAAACCCGAGGGTATTGATGCAAACCCATGTGGATTGTTTCCAAGTCGTTTAGATTTTTCAACCCATGGGGATTGTTTTAAATCCATGAGAATAGTTTCCAACCCCTTGAGATTTTCTAACCCAGATAGATTAAACTCGTAGGGATTGTTTAGAAACTAAAGGGTTTGTTTCCAACCCGTTAGGATTCAATCCAAACCATGGGGATTGCTTCCAAAACGTGGGGATAGTTGCTAAACCGCGGGCACTGTTTCCAACCCTTGGGAAGTTTTCCCAACCCATGAGGGTTGCTTTGAAACCGTGGGGACTTATCCAACCCGTGGAGATTGCTTCAAGCCTCTGGAAATTGTTTCCAACCCGTGCAGAATGTTTTAGATCCTTGGAGAATGTTTCGGACACGTGAGGACTGTTTCCAACACGTGGGGATTGTTTCCAGCCCGTGGGGATTGTTTCCAACCCGTGGAGATTGTTTACAACCAACTGATGATTGTGGCAGTGTTTAAGAGTGATGAGGAGTTCAGGTGTGAGTGAGCATGATGAAGCAATATCTCAGGAGTACATCCAAAATTCATAAATACCAGTTATTCAACCAACCCGATAAGAAGTCTTCAGATCCAAGATTAGGTGCTTAATAGAGCAGGTGTGACGAGGTTGTACGTTTAATTCTTCAAATAATTTCGACATTAATTAGAATTCAAAATCAGAGCATTGTCATGTTCCCGAGTGAATTTATCAGCTTTCATTCCCTTACATTGGATTAGATATGCTTAATGCTATATATATAATAAATGTATAATATATATGTAGAATATAAATGAACCACAATACAAGCTATGCATGATAAGTGACAGTGTAACGATCAAAATTTGTAGATCAAATCGTAAGACAACAGGGTAGTCAAGAGGTAAAGACACTCATAGTGATAGCAGAAACATAATCAGAAGAGATAAGACTACAAATAGTCAAGCGCAAGGTGGCTGAGGAGTTAAGAGAGAGAGCGTGAGTGCAGAAGTCTTCAAGGTTGGCAGACCTTGAAGCACTTTTGCACTTTGATGAGTAGCATGAATATGAGTTGAGTGTGTGAGTCTTTGGACTCACACACTGCCAATGACCGGCGAATAATTGTGAAGGTGAAGTAAGGTGCAGGTAGCAACTGCACCTGCAACTTACTTCTAATACGGGGTCGATCCGGCTTCTGCGGGAGGTGCTGTGAGAGCACGAGGGTGAGACAGCATAGACACAATGGACTCGGGAAGAGGCATCGGCGTTGGTGGCATCGCTGTCGTGACGTTATTTCCCTCATATGAAGAGAAGATGACGGCAGCTGCCAGGAGAGACACGACCCAGAAGGTGAACTACGAAAGACAGAAAATCAAAATCCAACTCCAGCACACCAAACCGACAATCCGCTAAAATTCTCAAATAGACACTTCACTTACCATTTGGATGAATGAAGAACTCGACTTGGGACCCAGAATGATTTGTGACACTTGGGTAAGGAACCTGGAAAACTCATGGTAATCTGACGCGAGCCCTCCCCTTTAAATACTCCGCAACCGCACCGCCTTCTCATGATTTGGTAGATCAGACGATAATTTTCCCTTATGTCACTACAGTAGAAATAATGCTGTGTTTTAGAAGAAATTTGCAGTTTAATATTACATAAATATAGAAATTCGAACCTTGAAGTCTGTAAGAAATTTAAAAAACGTGCATATCTCTTTAATTATTATTAACTTTGTACGAGATAAGTAAACATCATCATGCAACTTACTGTAAAAAGATGTATTGGTAGACATAGTAGAACCGAATGTATGACTCCAGTTCGGTTGTGCATGTCTACACATACTTTTTGTGTAACTCGTAAGGTAGACGATGTTTTAAAATGCAACTAAGTTGCGAACAGTAGTAAGTGAATAGTAGATAAGTAAGAGACGAGAGAGAGATTCGGAAAGAATCAGCTGTGTTCCTACTGCAGTATTGTGTGCATTGGGACATGCACGAAGTTGATGGGAGGCATGCAAAGTGGCTGAGGAGTTAAGAGAAAGAGAGTGAGTTCAAGGTTGGCAGACCTTGAAGCACTTCTGCACTTTGATGAGTAGCATGAGGATGAGTTGAGTGTGTGAGTTTTTGGACTCACACACTGCCAATGACCGACGAATAATTGTGAAGGTGAAGTAAGATGCAGGTAGCAACTGCACCTGCAACTTACTTCTCCGGAGATGCAGAATTACCTGCACCGGAGTGTTGGTTTGTTTGTGCTCAAGTAATGTTGAGCTTAGATTCGTCTCTCTCTTATAAATAAAATAAGATTATATTGGGAATTCATTCAAACTGCATATCATTCCTTCATCCTATACTTTATCATTACGCACACACATTAAGTGTTTACGTAAGCAGAAGAAGGGCTTATGTCACCAGGCTGGAGTGGAAGATATACTTAAACATTGAAATATGAAAGTAATTCAACATTGCATGTCCCCCAACAAGATGGTAATGTTGTTTGGAGGAATAATCGCCAAAGCATACACTACTGGTGCAAAGATTGCGTCAATCTGAAAATACAAAAAAGATTAATTGGAATTAGTAAGGAGCGGCAACAAATTTGACCTACAATAATCATACACGTCAATAGATCAGTGACAAAATTCTACGTACCATTTCCGGTCCTTTCCTGTTAGAAGTTGAATTGAATTCAAAAAGAGGAATTAAAATACAAACTGTGTGTGAAAACACAATGTTAAACATATTCAAGCGTGGTCAACCTATGGTCCATACTGATGAATGAAAATCGAGTATTGATGCAGTTCTAATGCAAAAAACAAAACTCAATTCTTAGACCCGTAGCATTTTCATCCTAAACATTGAAGCTTTAGCGGTCATCTAGAGAAGTGCTAAAGAATTAAAAACCTCCACAGTTTCTAAGGAAATTTTTGAAATATATGATAAATTCTGCTATAAAACACTCCACTCCCATCCTCTCTACCGCATAGATTAAATATGTTCTTTCAGTTTATTTCATGAATAGGAGAGCAGTAGCTATTATTTTTACCTTGATGGGCTCGAAATTTCTCGATGTGCACAAGCAAGTTTTCAAGGTAGTTTGCGGGCTGCCTGATTTTGACAGGCTAACATTGATCCAATGTAGACAAAGCGGTAATAATGGTGATAACACCACCCCGCTTTGGCCTGTCGATCAGTCTTTCCAGGGACGACACACACGTAGTGCCTAGAAATATGAGTGTCAGGGATCGGGAAAAATTCTGGAGTGAAGAAGACACCAGGCTGGATAGAGGAAAGAGAATCATAATCTGAAAGGACCAGGAAGCAAACAACGCCCTCATCAAACAGGACAGTTTAAACACGCCGGCAGGGAACCCTCATCCAAAGATAAGGTTTCCGCATCGGTGGTTCATAAGGTGGACAGAGTTGTGATGATCTGTCGTGAGAGCAAAGCGATAATTCCTACGTCCCAGTCCTCCGTCACATTGAAGATAAGTTGAGAGACCGAATCTTCCGTGATGTTGGGTAGAGACACCCGAGCAAATCGCAACAAACCAAGATAATGGAAGATCTGGAAGGAAACAGAAAGAGAGATATAAGAAATTAAAATGGAACAGGGGAGATGGTTAACTACGAAGGAGGAACTCACCATGATGAAGAGAAGATGGAAAAAGAGGACCTAGAAAGTGGTGGCTGGATCAACAAAAAGAGTATAATGATACCATTGGAAAAAGGGTGCTTTTATACCGAGAAAATTCCGTTTACAGTTGTGGCAGGAAACCCGTTGAGGCGAGTAATTGACCACGACGAACGATTAAGAGCATTAAGACTTCAAGCAGACATAATGCCCGGACAAGGGATGTGGTTCCATAGCACCCAAACGCCGATAATTGGTGCACATTCTGGTGTAATCTTCATCGACACTGGAATTGGAACCATATACGCACAATTCGTTCCCCCGGAAGCGGCCGTCCATGCACCGCTCACATTCATCGATGAAAAACGGAATAAAAGGCTCCCTCCGTTGAACATAAGGCGGAATACTGAGATCCTCAGGCACCATTATACTTTCTTGGAGGACCCCATAGGGACTAGGCTACCCATAGTATTCTTCGAGGAACTGTCCTCCTCCTTCCCCCATGGACTCCCGAAATCCGATGAAAGAATAATCAAACCCAAATACCACGGAAGCCGAAAGTAGCACCAATACCTGCAGCCATAAAGAAATGAATCACTGACTTCCCCCCCTCTTTTCCAAAAGCGAAGGGAATGTTGGCAAGAGACTTACCAATTGTGAAGCCATTTTGCAAAAGAAGACCAACGAAAATGTTCGGAAAGGTAACCACTCGAGATCCTAAAGACTGGAGGAAACAGAAGACTGGTATACATAGCTACAGAGATCCTGCCTTTTAAAGGAGATTCTCCGATTGCAAGCCAGACAGTCAAGAGACCACCTCTGACCCGAAGATACGCAATTTTGCATAAGTCAGCATATAATCTTGACCTCTCCTTTTCTCATTCTTCCATTCTTCCTCAATAGTAAGCATTTTTTACCTGCACACACATATTATTGATTTATTGATTGATTCTCATGAATCTCACGAAAGTTAATTGTGATTGTAAGTCTATTAGAAGTTTCTCTATTTTTTATTCGAACAAAAAATGTACTTTTGAGCGATATAAAATTATTTGAAATAGAGACACTTACTTGTTCTTTGAAGAAGGAGAGTTTGGTAATGAAACAATAAGCAAATTGAAATGGACATCTCATGATGAAGTTATTCTAGTAATTAGCCATCTTTGACCATCAATGTAAACGTTCAGCGGTACTGCCAGAACAAAAATTGATACCCATCGCTCGAAAATTTTGAACGAAAACATCTGGGCCTTTTTTATAATTCCATGCAATGTAAATGCAAGTAAATTATGTATGTCAACCAAATGGGAATTCTGTTAACCTCTACAGAGGCAACAATAGGATAAAGTACATTTATTTATGATGAGCCATTTATTAAATTCACCAGACCACGATACAAAATATGAATACTTAGACGAAATAAATAACTAGTAATGTAATAATAATAACCTACACTCCACACACGACACTACTCCATATGTGGGAGCAACACAGCGTAAAGCCGAGAGTCAGAAGGTCACTTAATTGGTTTTACTCCCATCGCTCAGGGTAGAAGCCGTGATGTTCTTCACCCTGTACTCGGCGACGCATCTGATTCTTCCGATGCACTGGGTAATAAGCGTCCGCTCCTGGAAAGAAGATAAAATCATGATTAGTGAACAGAAGAACCATACTACTACTAGGACTATCACGCCAAACATCACAACAAAGCCAAATGATCAAACCACTAACCCTTGCGATTATAACAAGCTGCTCGCTGGGGCGAGTAGTTAAAGACAACAAAAGAGTTTGTGAATTGGGTCCTTAAACAAATAAAATGTCCAAATATGGGGAGTGGTTCCATCTTTCCCAGACGTCGAGAGTAAGTGCACGTTCCTGCGTAATCCTCGTCGACACTGGAGTTCAAGCCGTACACCCAAAATACGTTCGAATGGAACCTGCCCTCCAGACATTGCTCGCACTCATCAATGAAAAATGGGAGGAAGGGCTCCCTGTGATGAACGTAGGGACGAACACTTAGATCCTCTGGCATCATGACACAGTCCTGAAGGACCCCATAAGGACTGGGTGCCCCGTCCTACTCCTCAAGCAGTTGCCCTCCTCCTTCTCCGACGGATTCACGGAGGCCAATAAAGGAGTAGTTGAAACCCCGAACGGGGGTGGTCGATAGGAAGACCAGAATCTGTAACAGTAAAATTAACCACTTGAGACAACGATCAGAACTACACCCACAACCCAAGACACTACGATGAAGTACTTACCGTCAAAAGTATAGTAGACATGGTGCAGCAGAAAGAAGACGAGTATATCCACCGGGAGGAACTAGAAGTGAAGGCTGCCCAGGAAGAAGACTCCCAAGATGACTGATGTCCATTGCTGGGAATACTCTAACTTTGAAAGGAGAAATCCCGATCCGAAACCTGACAGTCAACAGGCCACCTCTGATCCGAAGATATGCAATTTTGCATAAGACAACATGCATCTGAAACTACGTTGCAGACACTGATAACAGTATCAATGCTGACCCGCTGCATCAGACACTCATCTACAACTCCAGAGTCCAGACATGCAGAGTCTTGGATAAGCAATACTTTGTAGGACTACTCTTATCTGTATGTTGTACTTTAGTACCTACATAAATTTAATTGCAAAACAAAATCTAGACCGAGGGATGTAACGACCCGTGAATATACAATGGCAAGATCACATCCACACGTCGATGATTAGAAAGGCCAAATACCTACTGGATAGGTATCTCCAGTAGGTAGATGACCTAAAGTCCTACTTCCTGAGAGAAGGGGAATTAGAAAGTGACGGGAAGGATTTCGACTCTCTAATTCCACCGTCTCCGAGTACAGAATAGACTCAGCTAGGAGTTGGTCGTTTCCATCGTATTGTCTCGTGTAATAAACAACCTCATTATCTCTCATCTGCACTTCTCACGTTGCCCGTTATTCATCTACAGACATCGAGAACCACTCCCACCAAGCACCTTTCTTCACAAATCCAACACCGATAAATTACGTTACGTCAATTTACCCACAGAGACGGTCAGGTTATTAGGTTGAGACACATCTAGCCCCATCAGCAGTTCAGTACGAAGTAAGTGGGAGGTACGCAAAGTGCGTTGTAAAAAGTTTAGAGAGAGAATGAAGCAGACCTGTTAGTTGAGAAAATGATGTTAGACCAAAATAAAATGCCTCTTTCAAAGACAACGCTCCTTGAGCGACAAATTATAAAATCTGTACGACACGACAGCGCAATAACATATATTCGTGTGCCTAATTAAATGCTCAGTGATTCAGCAAGTAAGACAAACTTCCCTCTTTAAGGGACACCATCCTCACAGAAGGAAGAATAACTAAAGAGGCTTGTAATTATGCTAAATACTAGCAGAAATTGTTAGAATATTATCTTCAAATTTAAAATTCCTGAAAAATTGGTATTTTCTTAAAGTGATTAAAAAGGTAACTTCAAAGTTTTATTCGCCACTTCTAGAATCAAATGGCGAGTTTCACAAGGAATAACGGTATTAAAAATCAAGTGTTGAAGAATGGGTTGTTTTGCAATGAACCCAATATGGTGTAATGGTGAGATTACACCACCTCGAGTTATGAATTTGAAAGTGTCGGGTACCTACTGGAGTTGCATATTCTGACCCAAGTATGACTTCTCGGGTGCATGGATTAGAAAGTGCAATAGACTCTACAATTCCATTTCCCTGAGAGGCTTTGTGTAAGACAGTCATGGAGATACACCCGGAATAAATAATACACTCCAATCTCTAATTGTCGATCATTCCAACACAGCGGTTCACCCAACCACAACTAAGCATAGTTTACCTTGGCATGGTGGTTCAGGGTAATTTCATGTTCTAATTGAGAAGGTATGGACCCATTCTGCTTGGTAAAACTAATTTCGCAGACTTTTAACAGCGGTTTTGTACTCCGAGACAGACCGAAATACACTACATACCTTAGAAACTTAGCAAAGTAGAAAAACCTTAAGGTGGACATAATTTCGGCATTCGGCCTAACCTAATCCTGTCCCGAGCATAGTACAAAATCTCGTCTTTGTAATTTTCGAAACATCCACCGAATCGAGTAACAATTCTATTATCTATTTTTCTTTGTACATTTCCTGTTTGTTCAAAGCATTGCCAAAAGCATTAAAAACCTAAACGAATTTCGGTACTAGAGTTGGCCTTACCGCATACCGTATAAAAGGTTGAAATTACTTGTCTTTCCCGGGCCTCTAGAAATATGAATTATTCTAACTCTCTATTTGGAAATTCTATTATAAAAATAAACCAAATAAAACCCAAATAAAAAGGATAAAACAAATCTAAGGAAAATTGGTGTGCTTGATTGGGATGAATGATAAATGAATGGGTCATAGAAACTAAAAACACAACAACACATTTAATCAATCAAAAGAAAGTTTCATTCAGTGTATATAGAGCATCGTAGAATATACAATTCAATTAAAATTAGATAAAATTCTGACCTAATTCAGCCAAATTTTAATTTTAGAAAAAACTTAAATCATGTAAACCCAGTGGGAGGACGTTGTCCGATTTCTTTTTTGACCCGCCGTCCGGGATACCCCTTGTTCGAGATCCTAACCCATCTCTGACCCGCCGTCCTTATCTTCCATGAATGAATCCCAAACATCGCCTCTTCCACTAGGTTCCTAAGTTTCCAAAAATCCCCTTCTTCTTCTGCCCCTACCCAATACTCCCCCGATATCGACGCACAAATTCTGCAGTCATCTTTACCCTGTTATTCTGAGCATTCGCATCTTGTAAATCCAAACGAATTCGTCCCTCAAAATGACGGAAATGTTCACTCCATATTGTGGATGAAATCGGTTCAAGACAAAATGCATCAAATTTGAATTCATTATCGACCTAATATCGTTATCCTCACAAAAGTTAATATTCATCATTCGATACATCCATATCTTTAAACGTATAATGGCTTTCTATACATGGATGGATACACAACTAACAAGACCCACTGGAAAGCTTCATATACCACAAGTCATCAATTTTCTTGACTTCTGACCAGGAAACACAGACAGAAGGCATTATCGAGTTCCTATTCATCTCCTCCGGCACTAGATAGAGGCATGAGGAGTTGACTTTTTGTAGAGTACATTCCATCTTGTAGTTCAAGTAGACACTTAATACAGGAATTTTTCAAGTCCTCATCCAGCAGGCAGATCCTCCCAGCAGGTTGTCCAAGATCTAATAACAATGCCAAAATAAAAATGGCAAAATGCGTGGAATTCATATTTGATTTTGCCTCTAAGCGTAAATTGTTTTAAGACACATGAAAAACAGGAATTCATAAGTTAATCATAGGCTCAATAAGGAGCTATGCAGCCAGATTGAACGCCATGCAGTTGTCGACGTTTTTGGGGTAGATTTGTTTAAATCGTGCTGGCGCAGCCTGTACTAAGCGTGTTTGTACTTTATTGACACGACGATATCCAGGTTGGTATTAGGGCAGTATTGACTGCTTGTGCCTTAAGTTGAACGTAAAGAGTTTTTCTAACCAAGGCATAACCCTCAGCTTTGTAAGACATCATGTGCACCTGAGGTACACGTCGGTAACTAAGTCGTCCTTCAGACTTGTTTCCAAATGGTATGGAAACCGAGACTTAAAATAACTTTCAATTTAGGTTTAGTGAGAATAGAGTGAAGTCTGAAAAATTGTGTACAACAGCATTTAAACATTCTTTTTATGAATTTTAATTAGACGCCTTTTACGTTAATTTATCACGTAAAGTTAAACTTAAAATTAATATTACAAACCATACTATCATAAAATGTATTGAGTTTTTATTTCTTGAAGACGGTGTTTTTGATTTTGTACTCTTGTTCTATTTGTTGGAATTAAAATGTTAGAATTAACCTAACTACTTCTATCGTAATTTTTTGCTCATTATTCATTCACCGTCACATACAAGAGAGTTTCATGATGATAAAAAATTACACTAAAATATTGTATGGAATCTGGACTCATGCATATAAAGCATTTATGAATTCTTGAAAAATACACAAGATGAACAAACACCCGGGATACATCCACACAAATCTAACAATTTAACAATTCTGATGATAATGTAAGACTGAAAGTGGAGTATTCATAAAATTATTTCGTTACCGCTTCTCCTTTGCTTCAACTCTCTCTTAGGCATTTCCTCATTGTCACTGCGATTCCAGGAAAACCAAATTGTTCCAGTACACAAATACCTTTTGGACTTTCGATGAAGCCAAATCTCATTCAGAAGATGAGACTTACCCTGGAGAGTTTCCTCCACGTCCCGCAGAGTTTTCTTCGACGTCTGTGTACAAAAACTGTAAGCCCAATTGAGTCCATTGAGTCTGATGAATTCTTCTCCTCCAAATCCAGACACCAAAAAGGTTCCAAGACTTTGCCAAACATTCATCCGCAGTTCCACAACTCCAGTCTCTTGTGAAAAATTTAGTTTTTGCAAAAGTCGCATGCATTTCTACTTGCACAAATAATTGTTGAAATCAATCAATTAGGTCATCACCAGCTCTCAGATTCAAACTATTTTTATTTCTTTCACCTTCACAATTCCAGAGTCATAAAGTAGAGACGCTCCACTTCCATTTTCACGTGCACGCACGAGTCTATTCAGAATTCCAGTGTAGATTTGCTTGTATCCTCCTCCGTTCTCGTCGAGAATCTTTGTCCACTCCCATGAAACGACTGGAGGGACTTGCAGACGTTCCATGTGCATTTAAATAATTATTTGTAAACTTGCAATCCAATTTATTAATTATGCTTTTAGAATTCTTTTGAGGCCCTTTGAGGTCTTAAGGTAACTCGTAGAGGTCAATAAGTTTCAAAACGTAGAAAAAATTGTCACATCAGTTACAGGAAGCAATTTGAGCAAATTCTGTAGCAGCTTACCTCTCCAAATTATTCACTGTGACTTTTATAACCCATGAAAAACCAAGAAAGCTCCTTCCAGAGATTAGAGATACTCTTTCAAGTGTTCCAATTTCGGAAACATTCCACCAGCTTCTCCATTTTTGAGTAGCTGTTGAGGCTTGACCTTTGTACCTTTAAAATTCTGGAAATCGTCTGATTATCTATCCACTCTGGGCACTCCAGCTTCTTCAGTCGAAACGTATCTGCATTCTTTACACACAAAAATCTTGTTTTTTGTATTTCTTATTATCAACTCAGGAAGTAAAAAAACTCGTCATGAAACACAAAAATCCACAGAGAACTCTGGCAGCTCTCTCCACATTCCTCCACTTCTTCGTTGTAGGTGGTGATGAATCTCTTGATGCCCTGATGACTTCCACAAGCTACTCAGAGGCTCCGGGACGAAGTCTGTGTCCTCCAGAGACCTCAACAGGCTTCCCCTGGAGGATCTTCTCCTTTAATGTATGAATACAAAGGTACTGGAGTGTAGGAAGTCCAATGGAGACGCTGGGAAACGAACCTACAGTTTCCAGTTCGCAATTCTGGCTGACTGGAGTCCACGAAGTGATTGGAGATGATTCAGGTGATGTCACAGCACTACAAAGAAGTGTGTGTGTTAAATTTTTAACCCGATGAGACAGAAAAAGGCACCATGAGAGAGAACGTTGAAAAACGCACTGTCCTTTTAATCAACTTTAATTAGTCGCTCATTATATAATATTTTTAATCCCATAAAGTTACAGTACAATAAATATTACAAACTATAAAATCTGAGCATTATTGTGTTTTGATGAAGACAGTGTTTTTTCGGTCAAGTGTGCGAGGTTAGGTAAAAATGTTTTTGTGTACTGTTTGTTGGAATTTAAAGTTTGAATTCAGCTAACCATACTTATCTTTATTTTGTGTCAATTATTTATTCACTTTTGATGAGACAGGACACGCGAATATCGCATGGAATCTGAACTACCAAATTTAGCACATTTACAAATTGTTTATAAAAGCACAAGATGTACAAACGTCCGGGATACATGCAAAAACATTTTTTTAAATCTAAGAATCGAATTATTGCGATTATTCTGTCATAATGAAAGTCGGGTATTCATAAAAAAGTTCATTTCGTCACTGAAGCCAACTTAAAACAAAATACGTTCGATTTCGCGGAGGCATCGCTGAGCCTTTTTCCAGGTCCGTCTGACTTTTCGAGTGTTCTCCTTTGGATCTGCTCTCTCCAGGAATCTTCTCATCGTCACTGCGATTCCTGGAAAACAAAATTATTCCATTATAAAAATCCCTTTTGGACTTCCGACAAAGCCAAATTAGATTCAAAAGGTGAAATATTTACCCTGGAGAGGTTCCTCCACGTTCCGCAGAGTTTCCTTTGACGTCTGTGTGCAAAAGCTGTACACCCAATTGAGTCCATTCAGTCTGAGGAATTCGTCTCCTCCAAATCCAGACACCAAAAAGGTTCCAAGGCTTTGCCAAACATTCATCCGCAGTTCCAAAACTCCAGTCTCTTGTGAAAAATGGAGTTTTTGCAAAAGTCTCAAGCATTTCTACTCACACGAAAAATTATTGAAATCAATCAATTAATTGAGTTCCAATTCTCAGATTCAGATTATTGTTATTTCTCTCACCTTCACAATTCCAGAGTCATTAAGGAGAGACGCCCCGTTTCCATTTTCACTTGCACGCACCAGTCTGATTAGAATTCCAGTGTAGAGTTGCATGCATCCAACGCTCTGGTCGAGATTCTCTTTGTTCACTCCCATAAAACTCATGGAGAAACACTCCAGACATTCCACCTGCAAAAATTACAATTTACAAATGAATAAATGCAATTCAATTTATTAATTATTCCTCCAGAAATCTTCTAATGCCACTTACCACGTCTTCAGGAAACTCGTAAAGGTCAATTAGTTTCAAAACGTAGAAAAAAATTGTCACATCAGTCACAGGAAGAAGTTGGAGCAAACTTTGTAGCAGCTTGCCTCGCCAAATTACTCGAGTAAAAGAATCAGTGCGTCTTTTATAACGAATGCACATCGTAGTGAGGGACTTGAGACAACTTCTGAGGACTTCAAAATCTGTGTAAGGATTTAGTTGGGGCAGAATTGAAGTCATTAAGGCCACACAGTGTTCAACCTCCTCTCCAGTGATTTGCTCCAGGATTCTTGGAGCTGTGAGGTGGAAGAAGATATTCTGCAGCATTCCTCGTCTTTCCAGATTCCACTACGAACATGAAAATAATTTATTTTGAAAATTCTCCTACAATAAATACTGACTGATTGTGAGTAAATTTGAATTGGAAATACCTCCAGGGCGCAGATAACTTCGGAAGGAATGTAACTTCCAGCACGAGTCTCACTCAAAAAGCGTTCTTTCCAATGATCTTCGTTCTGTGTCTTGTATACTCCTAGGAATGTCAGTCGAATGGTTGCATGGTTTCCAGCGGCGTTTGGAAGGCCCACAAAGCTCCTTCCAGAGATATCCAGGTGTTCCAATTTTGGAAACCTGTCCACCAGCTTCTCCAGCTGCTCAAAAGAAGTCTTGTCTTTCAACGCTGCCTTTCCTCCGGGAACTACGGAGATGTCCAAATGTCTGGAACCACACAATCATATTTAAATATACAGTAAAACTTCAACATTCTTCTCTACAGTTATATATGTTTTGATTATCTAATTACCTGAGATTCTGTAGGTTTCCAATATCATTCAGAATTGGTTCCACTTGGAAGTCACGCAAGACTAAATACTCCAAAGCAGTTCCACTTCCAAGAAAACACCCGGCACTTCTTATTTTGATATCTCCACACAAAGTAAGGGAGACTAGGGAAGAAACTTTGTTCTCCAGGAACTTCTCCAGACTTCTGGAGAAATAGTGGAACAGTCGATAAGCTTTTTGAACTTCAGTCGGAGGATTGGAAGTCTCCAGAAGGTGGAGAGAAGTCAGCTGAGGAGATCGAATTTCATTCCACGGAAGCCACAAAGCCGCTCTCGCCTTTAAGTCACGAAGTTCCTCAAGTTCCACTTCAAATAAAGAATTCCTTCCATTCAAACTGGCTACACTGCGAACATCAACGACCTGGAGGATTGACCGTTGTGCCTGGAGAAGTCTGGAAATCGTCTTATTTTCCATCCACTCTGGACACTCCAGCTTCTTCAATCGAAAAGTATCTGCATTCTTTACAAAAATCAAATCCTTATTAATCTTTCCCATTATCAACTCATGAAGTCACAAAAATCTCATGAATCAAAAAAATCCAGACAACTCACGACAAACGTTTGTCTTGCAGCTCTGTCCACATTCCTCCACTTCTTCGCAGAAAGTGATGATGAATCTCTAAATGCCCTGATGCTGATGGCTTCCAGCAGCTTCTCACAGACTCCAGGACCAAGTCTGTGTCCTCCAGAGACCTCAACAGGCTTCCCCTGGAGGATCTTCTCCTTTAATGTATGAATACAAAGGTCCTGGAGTGAAGGAATTCCACTAGAGACGCTAGGAAATGAATTTGCAGCTTCCATTTCGCAATTCTGGCTGACTGGAGTCACTAGAGTATATTCAACTGATGTCACAACACTACACAACAATGTGTGTGTTCGTTAAGTGTTGGACTGATGACACTGATGAGGCACTTGAACTCGACGAGACAGAAGAAGGGACAATGCGCAATGGAAGAGAAAGATTAACTGATGACACTGGCTGACAGTGAGTGAAAGGCACTTGTTGAACTTGTGTTGACTGTGGAAAGGAGTATTTGTTTCGTTCAGTGTCCTTGTTGTGTGACAACAGAAATTCCTGTACCACAGCCACAAGTAGGAGAAATCTGTGAAGTTTCCTCACTCGATTCACCACACCAAATAACACGAACAGTCTCACCAACACGAGTGAAAAAGGACGAGAGGAAGGCTGCCGAGATGGGAATTCATGATGACCGATGACGATGATCTCACCACTTCTTCGCCTTCCTTCCTTCCGTGTGTTCATGAAATCATTTAACCTCCAGTTGCACTCTTCATGAAACCCAGACCAATGCACTTTTACGTAATATTGACATTTGAGGGAAGGCACATGAGGTTTTTTAAACGGGAGATAAGGGAGATAAGCTAAATCAACAGACATTATGTTGTCACTTTAAATATTGAGTGAGTGAGCAATTGAAGTGAGAGGCATTGTGATGGATAACAATGAAAGCAGAGTGAGGAGATTGAAAAATCAACCTGATTGATGCTTCGTCTCTAAACAGCTGAGTTGTTGAATTATACGCAAAAAGACAATTCGAGTTCAGCAAAGACAAAACAACAGTTAGTTGAGTTAATCATTCAAAGTTTCGAAATCAACCTTTATCACTTCTGAAAATAAGGAAAGGCTTTTTCCATCATTAAATCTATGAAGAATTGGAGTGAGACAGTTTTACTTCGAACTTTCGAAGTAAGAGAAAAGTAGTCCGAATAATAATTCGAAGAAGTAGCCTATGAAGAAGGAGATTGTGAGTTATATTTAAGGCAACAGTACTCATTTTTTACTTTTTTACGCACTTCCACAGTATAATGCATGTTAAGTCCCATTCATTCACTCTCGAGTCTCCTCGAGTTAACTGGAGTATTATCACGAGTGCTGCACACTTGCACAGCCTCTTTTTAGAAAGTAGGACAATCATCACGCACTCACACTCGCATGCGAAGAAATGACTCATCTTACACAAAGATCTGGAAATATATGTGACTAATTGATTCCGTCTTAATCTTCCTTAACTTAAGTCAAGTGTGAACTGAGGATTGCAGGATCGGAATTCATACCCCAACAACTTAACAGCTAATAAAAAGAGGAAGGAGATTTATGTACCATTGGAAAACACACTGTCGTTTTCATTAGTAGAAAATGTTGACATAATCTGTTTTCTTGGAGTTTAACTGACAGATTAAAAGCCTACGTATGCAATTAATGATCATCCAATATGTATGCCATGAAGGTAGCAAATAATGACTAATTATAATCTAATGCTGCCAATTAAGTCAAACGAGTGAGATCTTTTGTAAATCGTTTTCATTAATTGAATCTGTTATCTTGGTATTTAGCAGTCGGATTAAAAGCTTACAATAAATGATTATTGAATAGGTATGCCACACAGTAAATAATGACTAATGATAATCCAATGCTGCTAACGATTGAGATCTCCTGTAAACTTGCACATGGACAACCGATGTTTATTAATTAAAATTTAACTTAAAACCTCACAAAAAAATGGAATTCAGAAGTTAAAAATTACGCAAACAGGAAGAAGATCGTTTCGAGGCGAAGAGGACGGCCGTGAGACTCCTCCCGCTTTGCTTTGTTTGCAGACGCCT
>JAQGAD010000563.1:0-34590 GCA_034696625.1 Isotomurus palustris | reverse complement strand
CGAAAACTTTGATCAAAACAACTTGCAGTCGAGGTCAAATGCAGGGACATATTGTAACTGTATCACAACAGGGATCATGTTGTTGGGAAAACATTTAAAGTAGGTCAACGTCAAACCAAATTAGCATTATTATTCATAAATTAAAGTTTGCCATTATAATTTTAGCCTCATAATAATACGAAATAATCTTTCGCGTGGCGATGAGCGCAATTTGCTAGAGAGGAATAAGAGAAACTTGTTTCAAGCTTTACAACCGCATCTACTATCCGAACCTAAGAGAACTTTTCCACAAAACGAGTTTTCAAACTTCAATTGTTATGTGAGAACCTTCTTGCGTGCGAACGGCAGAATGCGGTAGATATTTCAATTTCCAATGCAATCTTCACTTTATTACGTACTTATACTTTATTGTGTCAAGATACTCAAATCTATAATGCTGATATTGCCCTGTTGGGAAACCTACCACGACTCAAGACTCATTCACAGAGTCAATTGTCATTTAACCACAAGAAAGTGATTTCAATCTTTCGCTCCTACGCCATTGGCAACAGTTATTTCGAAACAGAAAAGTTAAATTACAAAATATTTAATAAAGATTTGTGTCAAACACTCAATATTCTCAGGGATCATGATTAGATTATTGCTTCGTGTTAGAAATAAAAGTGTGAATAGCACATCCTGCTATCGTTAGTCTCAGTCAACTTGGTTCATTCAATCAATGGACTTAACGGAGATGGTACGTTAATAAGATTAATTCACTCAGCGATTATTTATAGCGAAAGCGACACAAACTGACAGAGAATATTTTTTATTGTCCCGGAGAAGAATAAACTGACCAGAAATCCGTATTGCAGTTCAACACGAACTCTTCCCTAATTCCCATTATTTATCCTTGTCGGGAATTCTTTTTTCACGTTATGCGTTAGACCAAATTTTTTGTACAACTTTTTTGATTCTTCAGATAAAATAGTTTTACTGCAGTGTGAGTTATTTCTTATTAAACTTTCTGTATCCAAAAATAGTGTCCTTCTCCATGATATCCTTTTATATATCTTTATGTGCAAATTAAACTTAAAAGCGGATATCAGCGATCCAGACAAAGCTTTGAAGTTCGTCTGTCAGCTCTTCGAACTGAACTAAGCTTGTCATGTCATATGTTGATTGGATTATCCGGTTAGCTAACGAACTCATCTTATCCCTACTGCTATTTCTAAATACTACAACCACCACTACTGCTCCTATGCCTTTTACTACCACATATCGGTTTCACACACAACACATATACCACACGTCCACGTCCAATACGAACACACTAAACTTAACGTGGAACAAGGGTAAAAGTAAGCTTAGCTCGTATGTGTGTGTGTGTGTGTGTGTGTGTTGTGAATTCAGATATTTGAGCGAAGTCAGTACTGCAGATTTAAAATATATCAATATCTCTCATTTCCTAATAGTGAATGTTGGATACTTTCCCATTCAAACTTTGCTAGTCAACGAGTCTTTTACATTATTGCCAGTCTGACTTCGGTTTCATTAAAAAACCAAACAAAAAATGTTACTGCAGGAAAGTACACACACAAACTCACACACACACACATATTATGCGAAGGAAAGCACGGGAAGCAATAAGTGAGTTAGTACTAACTAGCATTTGTAGTTTATTCATCACCAACCTTAGTGGAATAATTGTACCGATCGGTGTAAAGTACAGGAGTGAACGGAGTAAAGTTGCAAACTTCTTAAGACACTACCGAATGAACCTTAAGACTTAGAGAGTATAAAGATAGTTTTGCAGGAGGTTTGCTTAATACTGCTTTGCAAAACTGGGGAAAGGGAGAGTCTCTCTCTATACGACTGCATGTGAGTTTAAAAGTCTTCGCGTGAGTAGTTAAAGGTAAAGACACATCCGACTATCCACCATCAACCAACCTTCTTGTGATTGGAGGAAAGTATCAAAAAAGTAATGTGTCCCCACACAGTAGACTCTGTGTGCTTCTCTATAGACGTGTTTCATGAACAGAAGAAAAGTTGCACGACAGAAATTGCTGCACAGTCAACAGCAGTCTTAGAGTGTTTAAAAGTACATATGGTACACTCGCCGAGATTGATTGGTTGGGGAAAATTTTACTTATGCAAAGGCAATCGGAAGTATTTACGAGATTCCTTATTCTAGAATCTAGATTCTACATGAAGAGAAAGAATGTTGGTAAAAAGGGAAAAAACTAACTTACTTAGCTACTGTATATTTATTTGACAGTGATAAAATAGAACAGGATAAATACCTGAGGAGATGATAAGTCGATCACAGAACGAAGGAGCCCATGGTGGAGGTTTGTGTAAAATTTCTGAGTTTGAAAAGTGAAAGAATCACAGAAAAAATGGATTTTGAGTCCAGGAGAAAGGAGTGCACACAGAGGAAAAAACTGAGCCACACTACGCCATTGCATTGACACTCTTCACCACCAGGACCAGAGGAGCAAGTAACCACCACCGATCATCCGAACTTGGGCAAATCGGGAGATTTCTGTTTGTCATTACGGCAGCAGCATAACCGTATATATGTATGTGGGCAGGATGGATATACTTCTAAATGTAGAGAGAAGGCTGCTACCCACATCGGAATATGGGGGAGGAAAATCCGGGTATTTTCGGACATTTACTTCTCAAGGTTTCCACCAGGAAGCCTACATCCCGGGTAGGGAAAGCTCGTTACTCCCCCTCACTTCCTAACCCTTTCGCCAGATAGAGTAGCGAATTTATATTACGAATCCATTTTATTCTACGTTAGTCTACTCAAACTTAATTGATTTCTTAACTCTGCAAAGCAAAGTTAACTCTTTATCTATTTCAAAGACAAACTAATTTCAGGAGTAAAGAGAAGTTGGTTGATCCCAATAATGTAAATTGAATAGCAGCAATAGGAAACTGATCTAATACACACGTGTCCGTTGCATGACTCCGCATCAGTTGTACTAATGTTTGTTTATACTACACTATAGGTAATGCTGACTTTATCAGTATGCCGTATTATAGATGGCTTGATATGCATTGTCTGCATTTTAATTGTTTCTGCAGATGTTCCTACTACGCACAGTTGCGCTGAATTTAATTAGGCCCGTAGCAGATTACCAAACGAACATCACGGCTGTTATATTCAAATTACATGCAGTTTATCTACGTATACTATAACAAGGATGAAATAACTGACAATGAGAGTCAAGATGATGTGAGACGAATTAAACATTAATTCTTGCTTTGACCTTAAATGTCTGCAATCTGCAGATTTAGTTTAATACAAACGCAGCTACTGGCATTTCTGATTGATTATCAACTCCTAAGTTAACTACATGCTTCAAGCAGTACTAGAAAAAGTTGGAGTGTAAATTACGTATTACTACACAAATTCGCTACATTTTACAAACTTTTAGATAATTTTTTATGACCCATAGATATTCTTCTTTGTAATCGCTGCTATCTCGCAATCTCATCTATAAATGATACTACACATGATTTTTATGAAAATAAGCACATGTTCTACGAAACAATCAAATCAGATTTAAAGTAAATTATATCTACTACATGTGAAATCGGTTGTACAGCCAACAACAGAGTAAAACAAATTAAGTTTCAAGTTGGAGAGATGCGAAAATACGATTTTCAAACGAGTTTGGCAGAATACGCTAACAGGAGAGATTAACAGGAAGGATGCATATCAGCTACTAGAAATAATGTTCTACTGCAGTTCAATGCAACGTGAATCTCCTTTTGTTTATTGCTTCTCGACGAAATGAATGAGCGATTGCTATAAGTAGTAATGCAACTTATCAACCTGTCTGCGTCCGAACAGTCTGAAGTGCAAACAAGAATACACACTAACACACACAAATCATGTGTAATGTTAAATGTGCATGCAGAAAATAATCAGAGCATTATAAGCATCGTAAAAATAATCATTCATATGATTTTTGGATTCCATTCCCATTGAATTCCTCAAGGTAAAATTGTTATATCCACTCACTACATACATGTATGCTGATTCATTTCTAAGATATCTAGTAATTAATTGAGAGAAAAGATTATAACGAGTGCAAAAGTTTTTCTATGGTTCATTTATTATTATAAAAACAAGGCAGGCAACCAGATAAAGAGCTCAACAACACATGAAACATCATCTCATTTGCACACATTATACACATTAGAATTACTCATCACCACCACCTTTTTAATTATAAGATGCACCACACCGATAAGTAAATGAAAGCTTTGCTCCTTACCATTGAACTTTTATGCGAACCATTTTGTAGCGTCTGTAGCTCCTTTCGGATCGTAAACTTTCCATGAAAAATTGCGTGCAGGAAGTAGCAAGATTTTCATGAGTTGCGATTCGTCTCACTTTTGATCACAATAACTATTAGCGTATATGAAATGATTATTTTAGAATTACAATATTTATCACAGTAGTCACAGTTTGGATATATTTTTTAGTTTATCACTCAAAATTGTACACATCTCTGATCTTGTGGAGAAGGTTGCTCTGAATAAGGAACTGCTCCGAGTGAAGGTAAACCTCTTTGAGTAATGGACTTCATTAATTGTAAAAATCGAGTGCGGTTGACAGGAACGACTTGCCAACAGTTCATTATGTTCCTGTTCACAAATGACTAATAAATGAGTTCTTTCCGGCTCGGAAACAAATGTTCAAGGGTTACAAATTACGAATAACAGGAGATGTACTACACACAGAAACTTTCAAAAGTCACCCCACACTGCGGTGTGTATCTTTTAGGAAAGGTTAAAAACACGCAACGATGGAGCTACAGGAGGTGTTCGTCTACATTTGAAATGCAGATCACAGAATTTTTACTGGGGTTGAATCCTCCAAACCTTAAAATACTTTTAGAAGGAACTTTCTGAGTAACTGAAAAAACACTAAACAAAAAACTACCTCGCACAGAGAAACGACAAAAGATACTTTGAAAAGAAGGTTCCTTCATGATATATTCCTGTGCAGCTACTGTTCGTCATCTCAGAACAAGATACAAAGGTTGTAAAGCAACTCTTTTATAAGATCAAAAAGTGCAAAATGTAGTGTTTAATCTACCTTCTTATAGTTTGTGTGTAGTTAGTTACTGCAGCAAAGCAATGCACAAGTCAAAAGAGCGATGAGAAAAGATTCTTTTGGATATCATTCATTCCCCTTTACATCAGAAGTATCTATTCTATGCTGCTGATGCTCATTTCATTATTATAGTTCATCGTTGTAATGTGGTTTAACGAAAAGGCTTAAAAGTTACAACAATGCAAAAGTAACTTCAACCTGGGTAGGTTTATTTATTGGGACTTCTAAGGACTTACTGCAGAGTTTAAACCTCTATTCAAGGGATTTAAAACGAAAAGCTGTTGATAATAGTTCAGCAGTAGACACCAGTCTAACTTAGCTTAACTAATCTTAGAGTGGCAAACTGATTTTGACACCATCAACCGTGATTCCCATGATGTTCTGCTTGTTTAATTTAGGCAATATCAAGACCCAAAACTATTGTAGTTTGTCATTCATCTCTCCAACTAACCTACTTATTGTCACTTTAAATGTCAGATGTCTTCCTTTAGTTCAGCTCTTCCATTTCGCTTCGTCTCGTTCTAACTTTGAGTCCTTAATTACCACGAGAGTTCATTAGAGCATCTAACAAATACACCTAAAGCTATATTGAATGTTAGTGTTGATTTTGACTTTAAGACTGAACCTTAGAAAATGTGATCTAGTTAGGGTTGTATCTGTACAAGGCACACACAGTTGACAGTGCTGCTGGTGCTACTCGCTTAAATATAAATACATCAAATCGCAACTCAAGGCTCAATACTTTTTTCATTCACTGAAGCCAATTTCGTGTTCTCAAATGAAGGAAAAATTCATCAATTATTTCGCAAAACACTAAAACAGTACCAGACATAGTGACAAACCTTTATTCTATACTTACAGCCTGCAGCCAGATGACTTACCTTTTCTTAATACACACAGCTCAACCATACTGAAATATGCTCAAGAATAAAATGAACCACACCAACAAAAGTAAGTTCAAATTGATTCTTTGTTCGCATGAGAATGAGTTGAACCATGCATAATTTCAATTACACCATGAAAGACTCACTTTCAATTTATTGTGAAAGTACAAGTTCTTACAGATTTACAATATATCTTGAATAACGCTACGAATATTTACGTAGGACTCGTCACATATGTCTTTAAGGATGTTGACGATTGTCTCCTCCGTTAAAGAATCGAACGCATTCTCACCTACAAGTTCAAATCAAAATTCATGATTACGTAAGAGCTCCAGGTTTAAAAAAAGTAAGCATTCACTATAATAAAATGCGCTTACTTTTGCATGGAAAATGTCCTCCAAGCTCACACAATGCAGGATTAAAGCCACAACATTCTTTGGCCCCTATAACCAGTACAAATTAATGCACTCAGTCGTACACAACATTAATTGAATACAAGTAAATTCATTCTTTAATACCAAAAGTCGAGGACCGTGCCCACACATAAATCCTAAGAGAATCAAAGTGGTTGGACTTTTTTTCACTAGATCCTCTTGTGATGAACAAATTGTGAGCTATTTCATTGGACTGAAAAAATGATGTCAATCGAAAGACTGAATTCAACAATTTCTGCAAGTCATTAAAGTCCGTCAGAACAAAAGCGAAGCCAGATCCTGGATAGTCGCTCAGTTCATAGCAAAGATCCTTAATGAGCTTAAGTTCCTGTGAGTAAAAGCGATACATTCACATTCATACTTATTATTCCGGTAGCTGTAATTATTTAATTATTAAAGTGTCATTCATTATTATTCTTACAGCAGTTTCCAAGTATAGCCTGTGGTTCAAATAGTACGCATGATAATGTTCATGGTTAACCGAGGCGTATCCACACAGACTGTTGAATCCAACACGAAAGTCACTAAAATTAAGTAAAATTAGACAATAAGGTGTGGTTTTCATCACGAAGAACAGCAATTAATAAAAAGTCAAAATCAGGAAGCCAGCAAATGTACCATGAACGGCTGAGTAGAATTAATTCAATTGCTAATTTCAATCCACCTAGAGAGATAATCTGAGGATGACATTTGTTCCGGAAAGGTGTGAGGAGCACATGTCCAAATTCCAGGGGACTCACGTTGATTAACAGAACATGTTCGTCTCTATCATTCTCATCGTTCTCCGATGCACACAGTTTTAACAGAATTTCCTCGGACTTCACTTTGTTGAAGTTGAACTCATCAGGATTGAATGGATGATTCACGCTGGTTATTTCTTGAGGTTTGCGACGCTTTTCAGCTCTGTCTGTATTTAGCTGCAATCATAAATACATACATTTCATTTCAAGATTTTTAATCCTGTAAAACGACCATTTAAACCACCAAGCAAGATACAGATGCCAGAAAACAATGTTAGTATAAACTCATAACTTCTATATAGTTATCCATAGAGTATTATGCACATTATATTCAGCTGGCTATGCAAATATTACTCATAAAAAATGGATATGGATTTGCCAACCCGGAGCACGTCTGCTGAGCTACAAGCGGCACGTGCATAAAAATCATCTGGAAGTCTGATATACAGCTGGAGATTCAAGAAATAGTGGAGAAGCAATTAAATCAAACCTGTAAAATAAACCGATATTTGCCTGGAACTACTCGGAAAGGTAAGATTCCCAAGTGATATCTGAAGAGACCATTGTCTTGAGCACCTTTCCACAAAGCTGATAGGGTCTTATCAAACTCATTTTGACAGTAAACAGCTGCAAATCCGTTGGTTGAGGTTTGATTGAAGTTGACTACGAGCTCTTTAGATGAATACGTGAACTCTGGGATATTCATGCTGGCACTGTCAACTGTTATGTAATTTAATTCACTTCACTTGTATTTTATAGTGTGTAAGTATATCGTACTCTCTTTAGAGTTTGATTAGCAAGCTTTATAGCACTCAGAATATTCAATTACACTACTGGAGATAGCAGTCACGTTTTTAACACATAGATGACATGAAACACTGCTGTCAATGTCAAAATCCCTGTCAAAACCCAGATCAGATTATATCACAATTATATTTATATTTTAAAGCTCACTAAGCTGATAATAAAATTCACACATTCGCTCTTCATTTTCATTCTTAAGCCTCCACTGTTGACTAAAATTGGTGGTTGTTCACTCTGTTCCTGACTCTCTTGCTTTAGCACAGAAATAAAAATGGTTTCTTCAATCAAAATCGAGGAAGATCAATTCGGAGCCGCACCAGATCCCACGGACGCATCAAAGAAGATCCCAGTTCGAAGATTCACTATTTCCAATGAGTCTGGAACAAAAATTCAAGTAAATATATAATTGATTTATGTCTATTACGTCAAGAAACTGTTGTTTAACTCTAAGATTGTAAAACCCTACTATTCACAGATTATGAATTACGGAGCAGCTATAACATCACTTAAAGTTGCTGACAGAAGTGGACGCTTTGAAGATATCGTGTTGGGGTTTGCAGATATCGATGGTAAGAAAACGAATGAAAATAATGAAATAAATTTCAGCCACTAGCATTACAATTTTTAATTGCAGGGTATCTCGGAGCTTATGGACGAAATCCTTACTTCGGTGCCACAGTAGGAAGAGTGGCAAACAGAACTGGCAAAGGAAAGTTTAGCATTGCAGGCCAACAGTTCCAGCTCAGCATTAACAATGGAGAAAACCATTTACACGGAGGACTGGTTGGATTTGACAAGGTAAACTGATTGAGCTGTCTGGTATCAATATGAAAAATGAATTCTCACTATTCATTAATCTGTACAGAAATTGTGGGAAGTAAATATTGAAGGTTCCAAACTGACATTCAGCTGTTCCAGCAAAGACGGCGAAGAAGGATATCCAGGAGAAGTCATTGCCAATGGTATTTTACGAATTTACACTGAATGTCAAGTAAAAGCTGATTCTAAACGGACATTTTTACTTGCAGTTACTTTCCAACTGACTGAGGACAACCGTCTCTTAATCGACTACAAAGCTACAACCACAAAGCCAACGCCAATCGGACTGACCAATCATTCTTACTTCAACCTTTCTGGACACGTAAGAGAAGATCTTGATCTCGTTGAAATAGAATCCATAACCCTTCAATCAACTCCTTTAGAAAAACGCTGATAAGAACCTTGTTGGACATTACATCATGCTTAACGCTCATCACTATACACCAGTGGACGACTCCTTAATTCCAACTGGAGAGATCAAATCTGTGAAAGGAAATTTATTCGACTTGACATCGGATAAAAACATCAACGAGCTACTTAAAAAGTTTCCTGAAGGACCAAATGGGTATGACAATAATTTCTGTGTGGATTCTCCCGACGAAGGAGTTCGTCTTGTCGCGAGGTAATAGTCAGCACACAAACCAACATTCAAGAACAACCTTAGGCAACTGTTTGGAGGAGACATTCCTTAATTAATTTCCTGGTTTACTACTTTCACGCTTGAAGAGCTCAAGACGTCAGCTCTGGAAGAGTCTTGGAGGTCTTTTCTGATCAACCGGGTGTG
Organism: Isotomurus palustris; assembly: GCA_034696625.1. Taxonomy (NCBI): domain Eukaryota; kingdom Metazoa; phylum Arthropoda; class Collembola; order Entomobryomorpha; family Isotomidae; genus Isotomurus; species Isotomurus palustris. Next base: position 25,006 of record JAQGAD010000563.1, on the reverse strand, counting down.
CAGTTTTACACATCCAACTTTCTTCCTGACAAAGACCCCTTGCCAGGAAAGGAGGGTGCCAAGTACTTCAAGCATGGGGCGTTCTGCCTGGAGACACAGAACTACCCGAATGCTATCAATCATGTAAAAATGAATACCCAACATTCCATGTTATCACTCCATGTATGAACTTTTGTACAATGTAACTTGGTTCACAGACGAACTTCCCCAAATCGGTGGTCACTCCAGGGAACATATACTCGCACAAGGCCATCTTTAAATTCTACACTACACCTGCCAACACCCAATGATTGACGACTTGACGACTCGTCCTTATCAATTCAGACACTTGTATTGATTGAAGAAACCAAAGGATTGCAGTAATAGACATACGTAACTTGCTCATGAAATAATCTAGCACGGTGATTGTACATCTAGTTCAAAGAGTATATTATAGAGTGTAATATTTTCTTGTGATAGAAGAAGCAAAAAGCAAAATCATATTAGCCAATAAAGACGCCCATAAATCAAGTTAACCACTTGAGTTGAGTCTACGAAGATATTTCACTTGTGTTTGGTATAGGTTACCACTACGAGACCATCTTTATCTTAACTCTGTATGAAGACATACATCATGATTAAACTAGATAGGTGTGTTTATGAATAGAAACACTAATGCGTCCGAGAAATTCACAAGAATTCATCTTTCTTATCATAAGCAGGTTCTTATACTCGGTTAAAAAACAAACAGTTGTCTTGCTTGAAGCTTTTTAAGTATGGATTTACGTCACCACCGTTTTTGTAAAAAGTCTGCTGCTCTCATATCTCAACTCGTCTACTTATGATTCCGAACTTCTTCCGTTTTTGTGTTCTGAGAGACAAACATGTGTGTGTGTGTGTGTTTTTACAGAAGGAATAGTAGTAGTGTGTATTTCAAAATCTAGGTAAGACGTAACACATAACGAACCCCTTAGGGAAGAGAGGAGGGGGCGTATTACTGAAAGAAGCTTCAGAAGACTCTAAATCAGAAGTTCATGGAAGGATGGTCGTGTATTCTATTAACAAGCAAGTGAGTAGCATAAAAGTATTTGGTAGAAAACTACTACACCACACATCGGCTTAATATATTGGAGAGCAGACAAAAATATAATAAAAAACGATGATATGGCGATCCAAGTCAAAATCTGAAATCTCATTTAACGAAGAAGCATTCTAAAGATTCATGCAGGGTAGCGAAATTCATACTCAACCTATTAAAGGGAAAGCTGACTCCCGAGCAAATGTGTTAGGTTGTCTGGTGATGGTAAGTTGGTAGTAGTAGTGTCAACACTTCCGGCGAATGTCCTGATTAAATAAACTAGGATCTATTCTTGTGTCAGTAAACCGTGAAAGTCTGCTGTGTAGTGAACAGATCAAACGAAGACTCTCTCCCGATTCGGGTAGACTGCATTTAAGTAGCTGTGTGAGGGTGGTAGTGACAGAGAATACGCAAAATTGGCCGAGAGTGCGGAATAAAACCTGCCTGGTGGTGTTCCACTTGGGCCGACTTGGGGTCATCATAAAAGCTTTGTCATAAAATCAGCAATAGCTATCGAGCTACTGCATTGTCCTCTAAATTATCTCCTCCTGAGTGCCAATCAATAAAACAAGCATTATATTCTAACAACAGTTGACAGTCTCCTTCAGTCCGAGCATTTCGTCATCATCTCTTGGGTTGTTCTTTACTAAAGACTGATCGGCTACCACGAGTCTCACTCTGCTGTCTTCCTATCAAAAACAACCAATCAGTTCCTACTGTAGGGGATAAATAAGACAGCCTATACATTCCCTCATCTGGAATAGTGCCCTTGTTTTCTACAACAATTGCTTTCACATCCGTCCGTGCCAACCAGTAAAACTGAAGTAAAAGTTTTTAAGTTACTTTATACCGAAGAAAGTATGGAACTAAAGGATATCGAAGACGAACATTCTCGGGGAGAAAGAGGCAAAACTCCAGACCGACTGGACGCTGGTCACCAACAAAGACGAGGATCTCATTTGCTAGCAGCAGCTGGAATAGGTTACGAAAATAGAAGAAGATTATCTCAGCAAACTGCAGAAGCCCAAGGAAGAGTCTTTCAGCAAGGAAATGAAGTAACCACTTACTTACTACTGGCACTTAAAAAGAATCATTATTTCCTTTCAAGAGCAAAAGAAAAGAAATAATGGTTGGCTTTAGTCTACCCCTTAATGAGATAACAAATGGTCACCATTTCCGAAAGAATCTGTTCTTTATTTAACCGTAACTAGTGTGACATTCCGAAATGTCTTTCTCCAATAAATTCTTCCAGCAGATTCTTTCGTCAGATAGGCTTTTTATCACAGGGAAATTGACGTGCATCCAATTAAGCTCTCAGACACTTAATGCAAGTATAAACAAAGACTTTTCAACCTTCGAAATCTCCATCTAATGAGGCAACTTTTCTCTTACTTTGTACTTGCACTTAAGTAATAAGCTATGTATGTTTTGATTTCCCTGTGCGAAGACAGATGTATCAGAAACGGGATGTAGTGACTTTTACTCTAAATTGAAAGCTATGTTTCAGTAACATGTATAAAGATGATTCTTATTAAGCTCATGTCATATACTCACATTACATTTTGGCATCTATTTTTGGCTTCAGTCAATTACTTCCTCGTGTTACGCCACGAAATGCCAATTCGTGAAATCCGTTGTCTCATTTCAAATCTCTTTGACCCAATATTACGTATTTTTTATGGATGAGCAGTTCAATAAAACTGTCGTGAGGACTTTCTTAGCAGGCTCTCAAGCCACATGTACAAAAACAAAACTCTTCCCTCCGAATAACACAACCCTAAAACCCGGTATATTATGTGGAATAAGTTTTGCTGAACTTGTTATTTATGTTCATCGTAAAAATGTACCTAAAACTAAAACTAAAAACCCAACACAGCAATCATAAAATGTTCTACGCTTGGGTTGAGAGGTTGAGACAGTATTGTGATTTTAAATTCAGACTTATTTTCACAAAAAACTTTTACAATTTTTTATTTGTAGGTATATGTTCAAGATAAAGATGGAAATATGACAAAATTGGAAGTAGTCGAAGTACGAGAAAAAATGGGTTTGCTGAGAAAAGCTGTTCCAATTCTTCCGACGCCAATTGCATTGCTTTTCTGCTTATTCAATGCAGCGTTACCTGGATCAGGTAAACTACACGAACTATTGTGGCTTTGTATAGGGATTGTGAATCATGTACATTCAACTTTCAACATTACTTCTTGTCCTTTCTTTACTTGTGTGAAAGGGTTTCACTTACAATTTACGTCGGATTTTGATATCCCAGCATAATTATGAGTTACAACTTTTATTTCCAGGAACCATCCTGGGAGCGCTTAGCTTACTCTGTTGCGGTAAATGTCGACATGAGCCAACATCTAAAGGAATTAAATATGGGATGATAGCTGCATTGTTACAAATATGCACAGCAGTATTCATTGTTGGGTGGATTTATAGCATTGTATATGGAGTGAACATGGTACAAGACGCAAGTAAGTTCCTGTTAACTTTTGTAAAGTTACATTAGGAATATTACATTTATTTCTGTTATCCACAGTGCTGAAACGAGAGCCGAATTCTGACTTGTTAACAGAAGATAAAACTGAAGAGAAAGTTTCTAATCCAGCAAACAGCAAAAATGATGTGGAAGCTAATAAACCACCTACAACCACACAAGCTTGGACTTAAACTTCTGTCCCAAAACCTATATAACCTACTATTATTTATGCAATTAAAATGTGTATTCCGATTGTACGTTTACAGCAATTTTGGAAAACTTTAGTTTAGTATTGTGTTCAAAAACTTTACGTAAGATTTTTCACTTCTAGTAGGTAGCTGTTCATATGAAAAGAAATTGCTTGTCTCCCTGTTCAGTTTATATCTTACAAGCCCCCGATCTGACAGTGTATACAAAAGTAAAGACACTTATTTAAAGGTATTTTTCTGCTCCACAAAAAGCTTCACTGTCTTTCCCACGTATGTAAAAATGGTTGAAAAACCTCATCGTAATTAAGATTTATATGCTTTCCCATCACTCAGAACTATGTGAATCGCTTAAACTGTTACGAATGACACTGACAATTTTAATTTATCGAGTGTGCCCTTAATTTATTTTTACAGATTGTAAACAGCCAATCTCCTAAATCGCTAAAGCAAATGTCATCAAAAATTCTGAACCACATGCATTAAAACTAATAACTGGTCTTGCTGACGTCGTTGTGGGTCACTTGATTGATGTCAAGTAAGACTTATCAAGCGTTTAAAGTTAGAGTGCCAGAAAAGTCATCGGATAGAAGGATCTGATATGCAAGCGACACATAATCTAGTTTATCTTGCACATGTTAATTAATTGCATTCTAAAATTCTCGTTTGATCGCTGGCTTATAATTCAAATGTAATGTTGAACACGTTAATAAATGCAAATGTCACCCCAAGGTTTTTCCTCAGACATAATATCTTCTAAGATCTGCTCACCGATGACGAACTTACCAACTTACCACGTCAATCTAAAAGTAGGGTTCTCGATTTCATAATCAAGTTCAACATGCATATTTGGGCTTGATAAGAAGCGGATTGCATTACAAATTGCATGAAATTTACACTCGTGAGATTATGAAGTTTTAACTTGCTCAAGGACATCTCTCTACGATCGAGAACTATGCAACTAGAAAGAATTTAAGGTCTATCAATTGTGCTGTTTTGCACAGTTGACAGTCAACTATCAACTGTTGACTGTATTGCCGTAGGTTATATAAAAGTTAAAAAAACACAGCACCTCTCTTCTTCTAATCTTGCATTCTACCCTTGCTCTTTCCTTAAGAAAACAACATCACAATTATGCAACTTTTAAGAAAGGTAAGGGTTGGCTCGACGAATATCTTTTTGATAATCAGTGAGCAAATACAAATAATGCATTAATTCCAAGTTGCATCGCAGGCCATTGCATGCTACAATCTTCTACTTACACCGTAGTGATTACTTTGAGATATTTATTTGCTCAGTCCTTCAAATTGTTCAGAAAATAAATATATCTCCGTTTGTTCGATATGACTTAAGGACAGGGACAAGGATTTTCTAAATAAAAATCTAGAAGCTAATAAATATTCGAGAAACATATATAAATCCTAGTACCAACTGCAAGGCAAAGAGCCATCTCCTATTAATCAGGATAGAATGTTTACACAAGTCTAAAACGACCTGAATCTGACCTTACAGTGAAAATAGACACCGATTGACCTTCAAATTCTATGTCTGATTGTATTTATGTACCAACACTGAAGATGCAAGGAAAACGAAAAAGCGTACTACAACCACCAGTGAATCTCCTAAATGATCCCTACTTTCCACATACATTTGACTCATTCCAAAAGAACAGCACACACAACTGAAGTTGGCCAATAGTAGCAAATCCTTGTGCCACGTCCCCCACGTCCCCATTACCAAGTTGTATCATCTTGAAGAAATAAGCATACTAAAACACTAATGAGCTGCTCTTTTGTCAGCGTAGCTACTCGAGATACTAGAAAATCGTACCCGAACTTGATAATATAAAACCAGACAAGATTTGTAGGCGATAAAAAGTGTTGAATGAAAATTTCAAGGGCAGAGGTTTCTCTAAAGAACTTAACACTTCGGAGATAGACATTATGATTATATACTAAACTATTTTCTCCTCCAAAATTGCGTGTTGCGCAGAAAGAAATCACCATATTCAGACGCGAAGCTGTGAATGCCGTATGATTCTTGTGAATGTAGTGTTTCTTGCTAATGAATAATGAAGTGTGATTCTTACCTGTCTGAATTACGCTTTACTACATCAAGTTACGTAGTACAGATTCAATGCATTACCACATGAATAGGACTAAAGGCTAGAGGTTCGACCAATCTCCAAAAATCTGTTCATGACTACGCATCTAAATAAATCTTACGATCTTGCTCTGCATCATATATTTATTTGAATTGGTAATATTCTAAGAAAATGCATTGGATCAACAGTATATGGAGGTGTTTCCATCAATCAACCAATTGTTTCATTGTGTTTCCTCACACATATTTATTTTCTGTGCCAAGCAAAATAAGAAAGCTCTTTCAATGTTGACCAGCATTCCACACGAGTCGAAAAGTCTTGTGACCCTCGTGATTGGTTCATCTTCATGTGACAGGCGACAATTTTATGCTTCCGCATCATTGGACTCAAACGTAAAACCACCATCAGAATTGTGAATGCGAAAACAAACTACTTTGAAAACTGCGTTTCAGTAGTAGGCCACTATACAAACGGAATTGCAAAGCTATTCAACCGTACTGTTTACAGAAGATAAGATCTTCAGCATGGTGGTGTGTTGGCAAGGGTCTCAGGACATAGGAGGATTTTTTTGCAGACGGCTCTAAGCAAGCTACTAAAATATTATTGGTTGAGACAGTGGGCCAGAGCTGGGGGAGAAAAAGTTCATTTAGGCAGTTAAACGGCTCCAGTGGTATAAAAAGTATCTCATCTCACTCAAGGACAGCCTTTTATAGCTGAGGTTGAGAGACTCCTGAACGTAAAATGTAATCATCCGATGCTAATGGCAGAATAGGAAGACACAAAACAACTTCTCGGTGAGACTTCAGACTACACAAGCTACACGTAAATATGTTTAGATGGTTTCCTATGCAGCATGCTGTAAGTTTCCCGAGTCGGAAACAAGGATTTTTTACGAAGAAATGGTCGGGCTACGTTGTACGTATTACTCAGCAGCTGCGTTTTGTTTCCACTGTGTCCTGCAAAGTGCAAGAAGTCCACATTCCATAAGATCAAAAGACCAAAGTCCACTTCCACTTTAATTCCAACCACTTGCGCTTACACAGAAACATCTACAATTCTTGCTTGTAATTCTTGTGCAGATTGAACTCTTCTTATCTAACTAAAGGATGATCAAGCAACTATAAGTTGTACTCAACTTTAGACTGGTTTCAACTTTTCATCTGAGAGTGAATAGAGCAAATTTTGATTGAACACAGCAGACTTCATGTCTCCACAACTTATTCGGCAAACTCGATTGCCTAAAAGTTAAGAGTCGGTTACTTTATGCCAACAAATATGATTGATGTTTATAAATATAGTTATTGTAAATATTTTCATCCTCTCTATATGATTAAATTCATATGAATTTTCTTCGCTTCATTTGTACCTATTAATGTTAATGAGCCATTCAGAATGTTCAATTACTGAGTGCTTGCTAATTGTATACCCAAACATTCCAAATATATATACAACTAACTACCCTGTTTAACGTTCTACTTCTTGGCTTTCAGTTTCAATATATACAACATTGATCTAAAAATAGAGACAGTCAAGCTCCGTAAAATTCCAGCATTGATTACACTGCAGCTTTCTTCGGTTCCAAGGCAGGGGGGACAAAAAAACTAAATTTTTGCGCTTTGGATATCTGGCTTTTACGATAGGTACAGTGATTTCTTATAACACAAATCAAGTAGATTATTACGGTTAGTAATTTGGTCTCTGCATTTATATGAGTAAACTTAAGAACAAGAACATATTAGAGCTTAGTGTTAGTTGAAAATGTTGAAATAGTCCCTTGATACATACACTTTTTTGTTTGTGTAATTGCATTGTCTCAACTACAAGTAAGTACCACTAAAGTTACAAAGCCAGTACTGGTTGCACGTTGCGTTTCAGCTTCATTAAGATTAATATTATCAGCTAGCTATACTTTGACTCCTGTCCTGAGGCTTACTAATAACGATGTTCCTGAGCTCGAAGAGCTCGTGGAAGGAGCAGAGCAAGACATGTTGTAGTGTGGTAGTTTGGCAGAAAGTTGCTCAGTATCTTGTAAGTTGACTTGCAGAACAGACGTGCACTTGCACTTCAACTCAACTCCCAATTTTCAGTTCTTCGGGAATTAGTTGGTTCTTTTACAGAACCTTATTTGATTCTTGTGTTAAGCTGAAGAAATCTACTGATTATTGTACTACTCGACTGTACCAGAAGTAAACTGAAATATCCGGAACTCAACAAGTTATCGATTTGACTCTGACTCAAAGAATTCTTATTGGACAACAGTTGTTTCCCATTTCGACTGTGACCTTGTATTTTTATTGTACACAAAAGACACAACAGCTAAGCAAGTTAGATTCATACATCATCAATCATCTTCCGGTGTCTGGATAAAACTTTATGTCTTCCTGACTCATGGTAAGATATGCTTCAGTTAATGCGAATTCACTTCACGAGAACATTTTTTCTTGTACAAGAATCTGTCTCATTTGGTTGACTGGATAACAGTTGTCAATATATACGCATGAAGGCCTGAGTTTTAGCAATGATTATTCACACGTCTATTTCTTACGGACATGTACACATTTCTCGTAGTTGCTATTATAAAATTAAATATCAAGCTATATAATTCAGCAACCTAGTGTGGAAGCTGAGTAGCTGAGACATCCATCAAACCACAAGATCTACGTTGAAATAGGAGTTCTTTGTCGTCAGAATATTATGTCAGAACTGGTTGTTTCTACACACACAGAAACATAATGAGTCTCACTCGGATGTAATTACAGTGTTTCTTACTTTGCTGTAACAAAGACTTCTACCCACCAGCATGCAATCATGAAAGCAAAAAATTGACACGAAGCTACGGTTTTTTAATTTCGCCTTGCAATGTTACAAATTCCCGACATCCCGAATTTCAAGTTCATCGGACTTTAGTTAATATCCTCGGCTTATCTTAAAAGTATGTTCATGTATAACCCAACAAAGCGAGTACTAACTAAAGGTTCACCTTTTAAACGTGAGATCTTTTAACCTTTTCATCATTCATCATTAACTTCTTGTATTACGTACAATAAGCACTCATCCCTATAATCAACAAGATCATCATTTTTCGACAGAATTATAAAGCATACATAGATTTCATACTAGCAAATGGCTCGAAGCACGGTGAGTAGGCAATCAGCAATCAACTTTAGATTTTGAAAACTGTGAATCAGTCGAGTCAGTCGAGTCTTGACCCACCCACACTGGACCACAATAAAGTATGCATGCATGATTTTGCCAATCTCAATTTTTTCGGAATTAGTTAGCCAAATGCCAAAGGCTAAATTGAGGGTGGATTCCAAAAGTCCACAGTCCATCTAAAAAACCTGTGCCTACCATTCACCACTAAATAGAAGTGGTGGCAGTGGTGATGGGCAAAATGCAGTGTACACGCTAAAAATTGGATTGTAGAAATATTATGAGATCATCCCTTCTCAAAGAATTACTTTGTATTAGTCGTAAATTCACATTCCGTTCACGTCCTACTTCATCCAAATTGACTGGGTAACAGCCTATTCATCTTCTTTCCATGTATTTTCTTAATCCTATCGTGTCAGTCAGTTTGCAGTGTGATAGGTCATATGAAACAGGTTTTCTTCCAAAATTCACTCTTATTGGATTTCAATGTTTATCTCAATCGACACCCATTTGGAAATTCTCAAAGTATGACTTATGGCTGAATGAGTGTATCTTTCGTCGTATGAGATGTAACCTATACATTGGACACACAATTAATTACTACGGAGCCTTACTACCTCTCCGCGGAGAGGTGAATATGCTAGAGTAGACTTTGGTCTTATAGTTTTCCATACTTTGCAAAGGGAAGATGAGCTCATCAAGGCGCAGTTTCACTTATGTTCCCCTGTGCATTGCATGAATAAAATCTCAGCAAAAACTAATTCTGACACCTGTGGTGTGTCACTTTATATTATCTTCACACTGATGTAAATGTATTTTTGAGTTCTAATCGCCTCGTATAAGATAGAATCCTATATAGAGGAGGAGGACCCGAAGGAGTTGTTTGAGTTCGAGTAAAAATACAACAATATTTTTTTAAATGTTAATGCATTCAAATGCTCAAATGTGCTCAAAATTGGCTGGATTTTTGTAGCAAGGAATACAGACGTTTGTCTTGTAGTATTACATGCAACATGAACATTAAAGCGATTAAAGAAATTCTCGTTAGTCTTTTATATAGTCATCTGGGTTTTTATAAGTTCAATTTGTATGGGTAGTCAATATCTGTGGTCGTCTTAAAAAAGGACGATACCCCTGCCATATAAAGTATTCATATAAACATACATAGTACACATTTATTTATTTATCTACTTAACCTTGGACTCGCAGCAATCACAGAGTACGAATTAAAGCAGCGGAACAGACACTTAGAAACAAGGCTTGTATGAAACCTGCAGCCCCATCCGCTTTATGGTTATCATGCACTATCTATCATTGCGATATGCTAAATCTTTTCAACGATTAATTGCTTGTCAAGCAAAGATAGTGGGTCCGCAGTTAAAGCCTCAAAAGTTAAAATAAATACAAATGGGTCACTGGAACTGGGTACATATGTAAGAAATCTCAAGCTCGCTTTAGTACCATACATCAGAATTAAATTTTTTAATCTACCACTATTTCACAATCGTAACTAATCATTTCTCATGCATACACTAAGATACATATTGATGGTGCAATGCAATTCGACGCTGTATATTATTTTTTCTTATTCATTACCTCACGTTTTGAAGCAGATGATCATAAAACGTGACTGTCAAAGGCGTCTATTGCCAAATGGAATGTGTAACCTTTAATGTTTCAGCCTGTGGTTTTATTGAGTACACATACATTTGATCGTATCGGGTAAAAGTATTTAGTACAGAAAGTGAAACAACGAAACCTTACTAATTCTAGTTAATGAATACGAAGAACTAAAATAAGCTGACCACACCGACACACGAGAACAGCAGCTAAAGGACAGGGTCACGTTGAAAGCCACGTGTATTAAGTTCCTTTTACCTTCTAATAAAGTTCTAAATGTAAGTACATGTTAAATATGCGTAACAGTGCGTATTTGATGTAACGCACTTTTGGATTCAATGACAGTCTGCCTGTCTAACTCTATCTAACCACTTTGTGTGCAACACGTGGAAATATTCGGCAATGGAAAATTCCATTGAAATTATGTGTGTAAACAAACAATAAAACTCGATTCTCAACTTTACATTCCATGAAAGAATCCTTTTGACTTACATATTCTGTTACGTATATAGTAAAAGCAAATGCAACACAGTTTAGTAGTCGACAACCAGGCTCTCCGAGTCTCTGCAATGAACCCAAACCCAATGGAAAGTTTGGCATAAAATCTTCCAGTCTCAGAGAAGCTTCAGAAAGCCAGAGTGTCTAGGATTTTATAACGTAGCTTCCTCATTCCGTTGCGTGTACGAATCATATCTCTCATCTTCTGTGAACTTCAGTCACCAACTAACCGCATGCAGAATAGTCATTAATTTATCTATAAACCTCCTTACACTAATGTTTGGAGTTCAACCGAAATAGCTCTAACGATGTCTTTCATTGTATGCTTTTCAGAATACTTGAGACATAAGCGGAAGCACCTACCCGAAAGAATCTCTTGCAGAAGTGTTTAGCATCCCACATTCGTGGCCAAGAAACTGACGAGCAAAAAACAGTTAATATAACAGAGGACACATTCATACAGCATTTTCACCCTCACACGGTCCACTGAAAATTAACAGAAAACCTCACCTCTCAAGAAAGTAGGACGTTAACCTGACTTCCGACTAACCAAAAAGACATTCGTCAAAATTTTAAAACACATATTCACACCCGTAAAACTTGAGACAAGCCAGACGACCTAATCCATCAGGACTTCCCGGAAGGAAATGTTTGAGACTTTTTCTAGCGAACCTTCAAACTCATCCGCAATGCCTTTCGTACGACGACGAAGACCTCACTTGACCAGCACAAGGACAAACCAAATCGAAGTGCAAGGAACGACTTATCTTTGTTTTCCTCTTGACCACAGTTGGTTTCAAGGGAACATCAACACAGACGATGAGTCCAGCTACAGCCTTTACGGAGAGAGAGTGTCGTCTGATCAACAAGCTAACAATGAGCAACCCATCCCAATTCTCAAACCCGAGGAAAACAACAACCTTTCTAAGGGAGATGATGAAGGGTCCAAGGGCAATTCTGCAGATCTCATCAACCCTAGCACCTCTGACCTTCAACAAGGCCACTACAAAGTTGTATTGACTGACCACTTCACCGGGCTTAGTTACCACCTTCCAAAGATTGGCGTTAATCTCACGAACAACGGAACTGGAGAGGATACCAATTTGTTTACTTGCACTGAATCTGATGCAGATGTCAAATTCCAGGTGGAAAACATCTACAAAGGGCAGAAGGCTGATATGGTCATTCAAAGGTGTTTAGGATCTTCACCATTGCTAGGGCAGAAAAATCTCGTTTACTCTGGACCCATTAGCATCGTTTTCAACGAAGTTATTGAGAATGGAAAGAGCTGGAGCCTCTAATCTAAAATATTATATATTGCTAGCTTATCAATATTAATTATGGTTAAAACAAAATTAAGGAATGGCGGAAGATATACATAATACGAATGAGAGTGGTATGTAAAGTGATGTTCCCATTTCAGCTCTGTGAGTATGCATCTGAATTACGGTGATTGAGATGCAAGCAATATTTTTCAGTTAGAACTGCTGGAACTACACACACAATTTGTTAGTTCTTCAAATGTGCTCCTGCTGTAAGACTCGAGATAGGTAAGGACGGTAAGGAATATGGATTATCTGCCTTCCAGTTGAGTGTCAGTTCTATCGAAAGCCATTATAAGGTTTTATTCAACTACGGAAATGTAAATGAAGTTTTTGTTTCATTCTGTAGCTAATCTTTAATGAATATGTTTCATCTAATGCCTAAAATGCTGAAGTAAAAGTATTTTATTTGATTAACTGGAGAATTATTGATAGGTTGACTTCTGAATAAATGCCATGAGACGAGTAATATTATTACACATTATAATATGAATCAATTGTTAATGTTATTTTTCCGATGGAATACTATAAATTACAAGTACCATTACAATCGTAGTCTTGTAATCGTGTATGACTCATGTATGAACAAAATCTACTTTTTATAATTTTACTTGTGTATGTGTAAGTATAAATTTTATCGCAAATAAAGTTCGCCGATCAAAAAGAAAAAACTCGTCTCGCGTTACTTATGTTCACAATTTGAGTCTTTCATCGTTAACTACAGCTTATTCACGGCATACGGTTCATGAATTATTCATTTGTTCTGGTCAATATCGATAGCTATTCCTGAGTCTCTTCATGTCTTACACGATTGATGAAAGCTATGTTTTCATCTGAACTCTGCAACTGATGTCAGTCATGTGCTTCAAACTGAACCCCCAAAATAGCACAAGTAGTGACAAATTCATCACGTACATTAATTTTCCGAACTCGAACCCAAGTCTTTTGTTCTGCTAATTATCTTATAACTGAGACAGAGCGTTTGTAACTCATACTTTTATTAGTTGGTGTGTCAAGAAGACATGATGCTCTATTCTGTAAATACTATGTTAACTTACGACTTGCCAAGACTTACGACTGGATAGAGAAATCTGTCACGAACTGAGGCGTCGTCTCGTCAATTCATTTATTTCATTTACATGCTTATGATGCATGGTGAACATTGAACATAACGATCAACGATATCTTCACAGCACAGGTCGCAAATCTTCTTATGATCTACGTGCAGTCCAAAGTGCTTGTTGTAATCTCCTGCACAAACAAAATAAATACACATTTTCAAATACTACGATATTTTATTTCGTTAAAGATGACATTTTTTACCTTTAATTCATAAATTCTAAAGCCTAAGCCTTCCTAACAAATTATTCGCAAGAACTACGAAAGTAAAATGCTAGGTGAAAAGTCTCAGCAGCAATTCACAAGAACACGTCGCTATCATACACTTTCTTGTTTACTCCCATCGCAGAAATTTGAAGCTTTCCTCAACTGCGGGACACGTTTCTTTCGAAAATTGACTTCGGTACGAATTTCTTATCTGATAGTTTATCAATTACAGGCCCCTGTGCACTGGTAACCTCCGCCAATTGTCTTTCTTCTCGTTGTTCTTCAATACTAGGCTTGTATGGAGTGTACTTATCGCTTAAAATGTTTTCCAAATTGTATCCAATCACTCCAATGACTGCTGACACAGGAAGAAGAATCACCGGAGCGTAGGAACGCAGCATAGCCCAGAACACAGGCAACATTCCTTCCACTCCCGACTGGGGTTCACAAGTGACAGAAGTACGGACCTCAAATTCAAACCCTTCAAAGAGACCTTTCGAAATTGTTTATTCCACGTCCACAGACTTTGTCCTCCTCCCTGCAACTGTTATGCAATCAATTAATACACACAAACGAAAATTATATAAAGACGAAACTATAATTAAAACTTCGCATTCAACAATGAAATACGCTGAAAGCTGACTCACCTTCCCGTCTCTAAAATTCTCAACTGGAGAAAACTGGCAATGGGCACTGGTCAAGGAAGAAAGTAATTTTCATCAGAACTTTCGCCGTGAGCGTGAATCCACTTTTCCCGACAATCCCGCAGAATTGTGTCCAACTTGGGGACAAGTGAGATGAAAATGAGATTACACGGACATCACATGCACATGACACGGAATGAGATTAGTTTTTATTTTACTAATAATTTCTTTTCTGAAAATGTTTTTATTCCTCTGCGTTGAGGTTTTATAAAATATCAGGCAAGTGTAAAATATCATAATATAAAATTAAATATGTTGCTGTTTTAAAATATATACGCTGATCGATCAGCAATCTAATTAACATGCTTTTACACATTTTTACCATCTCAGTGTACAAGTGACTAAAAGCGACAAGGAATGTCTCTGTAATACTTACATTATGGAAGTGCACAGAGTTCAGTTCAGTTTACTATAAATGAATTAGTTATCTATAAACTATCAATTAATTCCCAGTCTTTGTCTTCAGGATCCAACGAAGTCTTGGATCTTTTTCTCTCTGTCTTTTCTTTGAAGTTCAGCTTAGCGTGGTAGTGTTTTAAAAGTTGACTGGATGAGTCCAGTGCCCAGGCTTGGTCGCATACGGATACTAAGATAAAATTATTGCACATTATTACTATATCAGAGCAACAATAATCTTAATGTTCATGTTCTTCTCTGTAGTAGAAGTTTACCTGTGATAGTTTTCACATTTCCAAGAACCTTTTTCCAGTAATCGCCCACAAAGTTTGTGCCTGTGATTCCATGTCGCTTATAAATGTCTCCGGTTGGAGATAAAGCCCAAACCGCTTGATCACTTTAAGTTAAAACGCCAAAAGCAAATTATTAATACAATTTATCGTACATCCAACCATATTGTTAAATAAATTCAATATTATACCTAAGAGAAAGCCTAACTGCGCCGATCCCAGAAACCAAAAGCCATTTTGTCCCAATAGGATAGTCCGGATAAACAGCTTCACGAACGTATACATTACCAAAATTGTCGAGAGCCCAGACCATATTACCATTACTCCCAACATAAACCTGAACACAAAACATGTTGATTCAAAAAATGTCCATCTTTAACCATAATTTCAACATACCTTGGTAAAAACACAATTTTTCTGATTACTGGGAAATCCCTCAACTTCCAGCCATACAGGAGATATGTCCCCGAATCCTGGAGGTCTTAGACTGCCAACTCTCATGTAGACTTTTCCTTTATCATCGCAGCCCCATGCTACATCAGATCCACAGGATACATGGATCAAATGAACGTCACCTGTAACAAGATTCAATCCAATAATGTTATTAACGTATAGTAAGTACCTGAATTGAATAGCTTTTTGTTTGTCAGTATTAGTTCTAACCTAGAGTTGAAGTATCAATCTTGTCCCATCCATGTCCAATTGAATTGGTGGATGATAGATTGCATCTTCCGAAAACTATTCCTTCATTGTTCAAGATCCACAAGGCATCAGGAGCCGGAGTGACTGTTATTATCTTAGAGCTGCATGGCAAGTCAACAGGTCGCACCTCGCCTTTGTCTGGCTTCAAATAGAACAGCTTTCCTTTAGAATCCAGCAGCCATAAATACCCGTATTCGTGGTACACATTTCCACCAAAGATATCGACCCAGACTGTTCCTTTGATCACTCTATGCAACTTCATTACTGCCCATGCATGCCCTGAAACAAGAGGATTCGATTAAACGGGCTAAAGAACATAGTTTGACAAGATGACAAGAGCATCGCATAAATGAGACTATACCTTCTGCCTGGGTTTTGCACACATGCAAGGTTTTGGCTGCTATAGTGGAGAACCACATAGAAGAAAGACATCCGGCCAAAATCGGATACTTTTTGGAAGATAAAAGAGAAGTTAAACGGTCTGGTCGAAATGAGTCACTGATTTTACTTCGAAAAGAAGTAAAAGAGAAAGACGAATTCTCCTTTGAACTTCCAGGGTTGACGCCTTTTCGAACTAACGATGGACTTCCACTTGACGATGTAAATTCCCCAAATGTGACTTTCCACGGTCCACTGAACTCTTTCTGATCCACGTCGGGCATGAAATAGACGTTACTTAGCACATCTGCGATCCAGATCGAGTTATTCGGTCCCACGCTTACGGCGTGAATAGCAGGAATTTCGGTTTCCCAGAGCTTCTCATTCCACCCAAGACCTTTAGGATCGAATTCAGTGACTCCAGTTCTATAGATCAGTTGTCCGTCCAAGGTTACAGCCCAAACATTGCAGTTCATGACGCATATTTGTGCAACAGGCCACACACAAGGAACTTTCTTGAACTCTGGAATTGCAGATCCTTCGCCGAGGTCGCAACAGAAATGAACAGTGCCATCAGTCTTGACGATCCAGCCGGTTCCTACTTTGACAGACATTGAAACTATGTTCGTTGCCAATTTACTCCACTGTCCGTTAATGATACCAACAGGGTCGTCTTTTCTGGCATTTGTAAGAGAGTACAAGACATTCTTATGTAATCGCCATACTACAGACCCACATGGAGAAAGCGCCATGTGAGATGCTTGGAATTCTGTTTGAGTCCAGTGTAGACTAATCTCGCCGAGACGACTAAAATAAACATTATTTTTGGTATCCGTACACAAAACAAACGTATCGCAGCAAGAAATATGCTGTGGAGTAGATGGGGCAGTGTAGGTAACCCATGAATCATTTTCTATCACCATTGGATCAACTATCATATCGCGAACTTGCAATAAATCTTCATATGCAGCACTGACACTGACAGGTTCAGGATCCGTCGGTTCTTCTAAAATGGGAGGTTGCTTCTCCGGCCTGTCTAAGCTGCGATACTCAGGCACTAAGGAGTTCGTTCCTGACGGCGGACCAAAACTTAAAGCCGATTCCAATGAGCCAGTGCGATCTTCCGTCGGAGCATACATGTTGTATATGTCTACAGAATCCTCAAAGACATTCAGACTTCTGAAATCCTCTTCTGGAGCATAATGCACGTCTCCAAATGATAAGGACCCGTTTGCTTCTAGCTGCATCAATGAAGTTAAACTTAACGATGCTCGAGATTCTGTTACTTCAAACTCACTGTAGTAACTTGGTTTCAACGTTGATAAACTTGACCCACTTTCAGATTCATCGATTGGTGTCAAGTTATCTGCATCATTATACGTAGAAAACTCCCTGTGAGTCTCCAATTCTCTCCGGCTTACGTCTTGAGATGTTATGTCTTCACTCATTAGGTTCTGCAGCGAAGGCACAGTAATTTCTTCAAGAAACTCGTCGTCCAGAATAGTATTCTGAGCGGAAGGAGGCAGTAATTCTCGCCACTTTAGCCGCCTTGCTAATATTTCCTCCTTAGCTTCCAAGTCTGCTTCAGACACTGTTTCTTCCATCTGCCCTGGACTCCAGCTTTGAGACATATTGCCAGAGAAAAATTTATCCATCTGACCTGCAGTTGTCTGTGGCCCAGAGGCGTTGGAATCTTCTGAGCTTGCAACTTGTGCACAGTCAGATTGCGAAGACAATCTCCTAACAGCTTCTCCATCTGAATTTGTGGAGCAGGCACTGCACAAACTTGTAGCGTCTGAAATTCCTGTGTCGCCTGAAGATTGAAAACGTGTGTCTGCAGATTTAGTTTTTTTCTTCTTCCGTTTGTTTCTTCTTAGAGGCTGTGCGACAATATCTTCAAACGGCTGAGAAGAAATGTGCTTAAATTTATCTTCTGTTGCGAGCTTATCGTACACTAGGCCACGAGAGTAATCATTTACCGCAACAGGATCTTCAATTTTAATATTTGGAATGTCTTTATAGCTCAGAGGTATCACTGGTGGAGGTACAGTAAACTGACCATCTTGTACATCAACATTAAACTCAATCACATTTTTCAGAGTACTGCGGAATGCAGTAGGTAAGGCACGGGATTTTTCTTTAATTTTAGTAGTGAAGTAAGAAATTGGTTGTTTGGGTATCGAAGCACTTATGAGCCCAGGAAGTAATTCCACTGCTTTCTTAAAATCTTTATAATAATTCTCTCCCTCTAGTGTCTGTATTGTATCATACTCGTAAGATAATCTTCTAAGTTTTCTGTCGGATTCTAAAATAAATATTTCTTTATCGTTCGTAGCAATATCCAAAATTGAAGATAGTTCATGGCACGATGCAACTATTTGAGTCTCGACAGGATCCGGATTAAGAATAAATAACACGTCTTTGTACCACGAAACAAGATAAGAAGTCATAAAACGGTGCAAAACTCCTATTTGAAAATCTGTATCACAATCTTGCTTTACATACGGAGTCACAAGTGGGATTGTAGGATAATTTTTGTCGACGTACAATTCCTAAAACAACCAAAACCAGTTATTGTAATTGGATCATTCATAACAAAACGGATGACAGATAGAACGCTCATAAGTCACAAACCTTAAACTTTATCGTTAACTCTACAGTTCCAGCCGAGTCCACCAGCCATACACGGCCATTAGGGCGAACTGAAAATAATTTTGGAGATTCATCAAGAGATCGCTTAAGGAACAAGCCTCCAAACCGTCCTCCCCTGAAATAATATTTTAAATTATATAGTTTACGAATTGAATGGGACGACTAAATTAAGTAAAGAGACAGGAGGTGTACTCACATTTTTCTCTCCTGAGTGCCGATTTTGATGACTGAATCAGTCTCGACTGAATAAATAACGGAGCGGACCAGTGAACAGACTAGAAGACTTTTCTTATCATAACTTAACTGCACAATTTCAGACCCTTCTGTTAGTAGCTGTCGAGATTTCGTCAATTCCTTCAGAAGAAACAAATCGTTAAAAATAAAATTAATCCCAGCAATTTTCTGATTCTTACCGAGTTATAATCGATATCAGTCAAACCAATGACTCCATCTGAGTCACCGCTAAATAATTTCATTCCATTTTTACTCCACTCAAAAGCTGTGATGGTACTGTGATGCAGTTCTGGGACTTTAAATCGCGTCTAAAAACAAAATAGACATACTTTTACGGTAGATTCATTATTTCCAAAAGATATTTCACAACTTACGCAAGGAGTTTCGTCTCTCGTTAAGAAGTCCAAGTCACCTGCAGACTGAGAATGGACTTTAGGAATTTGAAAAATTGCAATTAATCCATCAATATTTCCTGCTGCTAACATATAGTCCACAGTAGATATCAGGCACAACTTTGTTATGGCAGTGGGCACCTGAAATTATTTTTTAAGCTTCACAGTCGACTCTAATCTGTTTGAATTTGCTTGTCTTTACTTACATCAGTTCTCACACGACCTAAATGATCCATTTTGCGATTGTACCAATACACTACTCCAACATTTGTCCCCAACGCGATGAATTCATCCACAACAGCTATACATGTGAACTTAATATCGATGGTCATCTGTCCCTTCGTCGCATACTTCGGCATCCGCGACAGCAATTCGTACATCGGTTTCCACTCCCTCAGGAACTTTTTAGGTACTTTGGATCCATTTGTCACAGTCACCACAGGCTGGCCATTCCTTGTCCCATTTTCTTGTGGCTCTTTTGCTACAGGTACTGACGAATTTGTCGCAACCACCACTTCTGGCTCTTCCTCCAGCGAAACCTCGCTCGGAATCTGTTCTTCCAAGTCTTCAGCTTGGTCGAACTGTCCTGCATCCGACACTAAAGCTGTCGCCAAGTTTTCCATCCCTTCTTGTCGCATTTGCAGATCTTGCAAGTCCACACTATCACCATCCAACGAAGCAGGAAGGATCACCACTGCAGGCTCTCCATTTTCAGCCATAACTTTAATTTCCAAGTTAAATTCTAACTGTTCCTCTTCTTAATTCTTATTTCATATTTTCCATTCCTCCTTGATGTGCTCCTCTCATCAATGAATTCTGGAATTATCCAAATAAACAAAATATAATATACATCAATCCAAGCAATAATTCTTCATAAATAATAACAACCAACTTACCAATTTAAGTCTAGATTCCAAACAATAACATTGCTAAATGTTAAATTGAATTGCAGTTAAATCTTAGTATTTGTATGTCAATTTTTTTAACGTGCATAAACACCCTTTTTAGACTGTACAAGGTATAATTACAAACGACACAAAAAGACACTGAATTTAAAGAGAGGCTACAAATATTTATTATTTTCTAATTCCACATTCAAACTGACAAACTCCCCTTTGCTTTAATATTCACTTTTCGTGTGTGTGTGCGTGATAGTAAGTTTAGTAGATCGAGTATCTGCAGTCTGTAGGTCACTTCACACTTCAATTGCATCTGCACCCACCAACACTGCACACAAGTTGAGGGTAACTCGACACTCTCTACTGAGATGGACTTTGAGCTTTGACTTTCATCGATCATTCTTCAATATCATGAATTCATGAATCACGATGAGATTGTCCACTATTTGTTATCGTCAACTAAAAAGTCACTGTCAGAAGGATTAAGTTATAACTCAACGAACCCAAATCTCTACGCTGCTATTCTCAATCATGTATCAGTAAAAAACTTTGTTTCGACGAGACAGTCAGAAACATTTTCGAGAAAATATTAAAACTCCAACTTAAAAATAGTTTTGTAGAAAGTTGGAAATGCAGATAGAAATGCTACAAGAGCACAATATCGAGCACGAGCTACTATTAATTGAATATACATGGCTTTGTTAAATTGTGACTCATCGGACAAAAACCACAGCGAGAATTGAGAATGGGATGCTGGAAATACGTTAATACATTATGTTCTTTGTACTTTTTTCTAGCATAGAATATTATGACATGATGATTGATGATCAAGTGTTGGCATAAAATCTGATTTCATACAACATGTTGGTTTAAGGTTTCATTTCATGTAAGAGAAGTGAGGTAAAGCTTTATTTGAAACGCAGTTTGGTGATAACTGCAATTCACTTCCGACTTCCTTAGTCAGTGTATTTCATTTTCAGGTGACGGTGACATGGCCAAAATTGGAAATAATTCGAAGGAAAATACATATCTCAACCACTGCGACAATAGAATGATAAATGATTACGAAACATGCATAATAAAAATTCGATTGTTTCGTACAGAAATGAGAGGAAAGGAAATGTCTAACAGCATCACGAATGAGTATAGAAGTCGCGTGCAGATAATCAATTGTGGTAGATTTGTTCGTTTGGAATTTTCAAAAGTTCCATCCTTCTCGGAATGTGAATCGACTAGTGAATCGAATGTTTTAATTTATATCCCCAACTTCATTTAAGAGAATATACAAAAACAAGTTTTGTACTAAATGAGAAGATAGGATTTGATTCTTGCTTTTAGAAAGGTAGCTCAGGATGCAATTCGCAACTAGAAGAATTAAAACAGTTATTATAAAATACCTAAATCAAATATTTCCTAGAAAGCGAAAACTCACCCTGGAAAACTCCGGTAATCGAAAGTCCGTCCTTCCTTCCCTCTGTCTAATCTTTCGAGGGTTTCCATCTCCGTCGGAGTCAATTGGAAATCAAGAACCTATTTTGGAATTCAAAGAAGCTGCTAGAATCGAATGCACACAAACTTCACCTTCAAAGTTTCTAATAATTTTAAAATAAGGAAGAATTTACTTGGAAGTTTTGCTTCAACCTAGCGGGGTTGGTACTCTTAGGGATGACCACAACTTCTTGCTGAGTCAGAAATCGTAAAAGAACCTGTGCAGGTGATTTGTTGTACTTCTTGGCAAGATCCTTTACAACTGGTTCCTCAAGAGGACTTTCAACATCAAACGTTCTAAAATACATAGAGATAGAGTAGTATTTACCTCATGTTGCAATAAGGATGCTGGAAGAATTTCGAACTGTAAAATTCGCCTTACATTCCTCTGGATTCATACAGAGTCTTTCGCCCCGGAGAACCTATTGGTGCGTACGCGCAAACCACTATGTTATGCTTAGCACAAGCAGCTCGAAGTTCTCTCTGTTGCAAGTAAACGTGGCACTCGACCTTAAATTCAGAGAGTGTGCAGTGAACTAAAATGTTGATGATAATCATAAAATAAGATTTCATATAAATATAATTACTTGATTGTTGACGACAGGAATTCGTGCTATCTTGACAATTCTTTCTAACTGGGAAACATTGAAGTTGGAAACTCCCAAGGACTTCAAGTGCCCAGCGTCTACCTCTTTTTCCATTGCCTTCCAAATTGCCTCAAGATCTGTGGTCAGGTCAAGCACCACTTTTCCGTCCGGATGTTTAGGAATCAACTCGGTATCGTTAATATACTTAAATCCAACTGGTCCGTGAATCAAGTACAAATCGATGTAGCTTAGCTGTAAGGCCTCAAGTTGCA
This sequence comes from Isotomurus palustris, assembly GCA_034696625.1. Lineage (NCBI taxonomy): Eukaryota > Metazoa > Arthropoda > Collembola > Entomobryomorpha > Isotomidae > Isotomurus > Isotomurus palustris. The sequence continues at coordinate 2,247 of JAQGAD010000563.1, read as the reverse complement.
ACTTGACAAAATGAGACACTTTTCCTGCAGACATTCCTAAATAACAACCCAACAGCATTTTCTTAGAATATCAAGACCAAAAAATAAAACTATTGCTGCATAAAACTGATGACTCCATACCAATCATCGGGAGCTGGAACTCAAAACAGGAAAAATTAGATCAATGTCATTCCACCATATTCCACAATAATTGAATGTCTCACCTTTGTAACAATGAAGAGTTCTTCCCTTTTAATTTTTCCACTGTCAATCCATTTCTTCAATACTTTTCCAATGACCTTTTCATTCGTGTACATGTAGGCAGTGTCAAAATGTCTGTAGCCGGCAGTTAACGCTTCGTCCACTGCTGTCTCAATTTCCTGCTCGTTAAGGGCCAACCATGTCCCTGAAATTAACAAACACATTAATACAAGTATGATTTACATTGCTATCTACACTTTAAACGGTTTGGAATAGCTGTGAAATCGTCTTTAAATATAATTTTGAAACCTAGTCCAACCAATGGCATTTTCATGCCGTTTGAAAGAGTAGCTGCAGTGGCCATTTCAATCGCTTGTAGGACAAGAAAGGCTAGACAAATGACTTCAAATGAGACTGACTGAATATGTTGACCTCGTGAACTCAACTGATTGTGAGTGAGACTAATTGATTCTTATCCTTTTATAATTTAATATCTCCAGTTGTATGATATCATCACTTAATGCAAAATTCAATTAGTGTTAGGGATGGAATTCAATGAGAAGGCTGAGTGGCAAATGTGTACAAGACACTTGTGGAAGTGCCTGGGAAATGTATTGAACGGTCGACGAGATCGTAGTGTGATGCATCATACACGAATCGATAAATGTACGAGAATATTATATTTATATGAAAATACAATGCAAACAACAGAGTGGTGAGTTGTGAGTTCTTTGTCGGAGGTTGCAATAAGGAATCAATTATACTGAATAACCATTCAATGAGTTTTGTATCAGGACATTCGGATAAGTATTGACACACGAAACGCATCAAGGCCATTTGGCCGTAAAGTGTACGAACGGTTGGTCGATTTTGTTATGAATGTGACTCATGCAATCACAATTTTTTGCTTGGTGTACGTAAAAATTACGAAACAGAAGGAATACATTTTAAATATTTCTTTGTTTTCATTAATCAAAGAGTTGAAGTTATTATTTGTTCCAGAACATTTTCCTTTCACTTTCAACTCAAGAATGCCAGCAGGAATAATCGTATTACATATTCATATAATAACACTGTTAAACCAAATTAAGTTGATCAATTATTGAAGCCAACCAACATCACTAGGACTGCGAGAGAATATTTTTGATGAACTTTGGACATTCAGGATGCTTGTCAGCACTGGAAGATAAAATTTCATGCAAAGATTACTAACTCATCAGTGTCATCAGTCAAAGTAGTACTGCAAGCCATATGCAACACAAGTTTGTAGAGATACCCTTTGTAAGAAGCAAACTGAAAAGACCTTCCTTCCTCTCCTTTATCTAGAGATCGCAACTGTCCCATTTCTTCTTCAGACAATTCAAAATCGAATACCTAAATCGCAAGAATTTTTTTATTATGTGATATTTTATTAATTTGTCCTAGATCCTTTCTGTGACTATAAGTATGCATACCTGAATATTTGCAGCTATACGATCTTTGTTAGCACTCTTTGGAATCACTACGATGCCTTCTTGAGCCAAGAATCGCAGTACAACTTGTGCAACTGATTTGCCATGCTTGCTAGCAATACCAAGTACTAAGGGGTCGTCCAAGATTCCGTTGTATTCAAAAGGCCTAGAAAAAGGGAATTAAAGTTATAACGTATTAAGATTCAGTTATATGAAAATGCATATATAATTCTCACATTCCAAATTTAGCAAAAAAGTCTTTCCGCCCTGGAGAACCCAATGGTCCATAGGCACAAACAGTGACCTTGTGTTTCGCACAGACTTCGCGGAGTACTTTTTGCTGCAGGTAAACTTGAAGTTCCACCTTTGACATAAAAAATTCACACATTCTACAGACAAATTGCAAAATTGTTTGCTTATTAATTATGTCACAGCTACATTACTTGAATGTTCGAGACAGGAATCCGAGCAATTTTAGCGATTCTATCAAGTTGATCTTCGTCAAAGTTAGAGACGCCAATAGCTTTGGCTTTTCCGGCATCGACTTGTTGTTCCATCTTTCTCCATATTGCCTCCAGGTCCGTCGTCAAGTCAAACAATACATTTCCGTCTTTTT